>LPNX010054613.1:0-13423 GCA_001517045.1 Pseudotsuga menziesii
GAGATGGAAGCTTTAAAAATGAAATCAATGTATATTTATAGTTAGTAATACCAAAGCAAGTGGAATGGTCATTGAAAGAAGATTTGAGTGTTAAAGCCTATGAAGTAAGAGGAAGCATTTTTGGTCAATTCTTGGGAAGGGGCATTCAACTAGTCCATAGAGGGTAAAATTTTCGACAAGGTAGAGAATTTTTTCTCTTCTATTCATTTTTTCAAAAATATCAACTTGGACGCACTACTTAAATTACAGAGTAGTGTATCCTAGTTTTCCATATAGAGTGATCTCCTCGAGTGTTGTTCTCTGCGTATTATAATGAAAAAACTACTGATCCTCGGCCTGTGTGATGTCTGGCTCGTGTTGGAAGACGTTGGATTCCATGTCTTCTCTTTATTCAATATTAGAGTTACCAACAGTGATTTTGTCGTGAAAGGTCATAAGGGAGAGGAAAATCAGATAATAGAACGATTTTATATAGACTTTTGTTGAAAGTAGAACCCTTCATCCAATGACACTTCTATTTTGTCTTGTTAATCAACCCGTCTTCCCCCAGAATAATAGTAGGGGATTTGGGTAATCTTAAAATGGACCAAAACCCCCAAGGAAAAGTTCTCATTAATGGGGTGAAACTTAAGTTTCGACAAAATTCCTACCAAACTTAGGGTCTTTTTTGCCAAATAAAAGAGTGGTATGAATACACGTTATCTAATAGCCTTTTAGCTGAGTAATGTTGAGAAAGATTCATGAAATGATATTGAAAGACTAAATGGTGGAACCGATGGGAACTAAAACAATGAATTCGTTTTTTTTTAAATTAATATTTGTACCCCTCTTGTAATCATAACCATTGCAACATATTTCTTATAAATGTTTGACATTAAAGTTACAATGATAAATATCATAGATAACCTATTTGATTTATTTTGGATGGTAATGGATTTCAAATTAGTCATGTCATAGTCATATCCACCTTCATATTCAATAGTAGCGATCAACATTTTTTTAAGTTAGACATGGGGTGTTATTTTTTTCCAACAAAAAAAACACATTTTATATTCAAAGAATAATATAAAACACATTCTTTATTTGCCTAAGCACTAAGTATACTAAAAGGGTATTATATCAAAGTTGCTTAGGGATCAAACTAGAACCATATATCATTAGATTAGCTATCCATCACATATTCATAATGATGGAAAAAACCTAGGTATCTCTATAAGTATGTGAAAATATACAATCTTCTAGATGACGAAAAAAAGTAACCAAATACAAAGGATAATTTATAGGCTAATCACAAATCTTATATAGGCACAGGAAAATCCCATTGGAGTTCTTTTCCAATAGAAATAACCCTAGATCCAATAGTAAACCAAATTTAGAAAGTCTATCAACCTCTTCATTCAACTCCCTGTAGATGTGTGTGAAGGAAATCATTTAGAACTAAGCATAAATTTTCGTTATTTGCATGGACAATAGTCATAAAGTAATTTTATGGATCCATTGTTCATATTTCATCCATTTAATCATGATAAATGAATCCCCAAATACTTTTACCTAAAAACACCTCTTGTGACCACCACTATCATCAAGGCTTTGAGTGCCATGAGATCTAGATAGTTGGTTGAGCCTTGTCCTAGGAAAGCTTTGAATTTGTACTAATGTCTCTCATCCTTTAACAATAGACCTCCCAAAATGCATCTATGGTCCTCTCCTAAGCACGCCCCATCAAATAAGCCACATGGTATGGACTTATTGATTTGTAGTATTCCCACTTAACGAGAAAAATTGGGTGGAGTCTCCTTATTAAGCGATTAACATAAGAGGAAATATCTAGGACAAGACCTGAAATGAAGGAATATATTTATGATCACACAATTGACCATTCCATGCTAACCATACACCCCATGATACCAAAATTGGGATGCTTTTTTTCCTCCTTCAATCCTTTGAAACCAAAGTTTGAAGCACATTTTGATACTAATCTTGACCCAAGCATATTGAAGTTTAAATGTCAAACTAATATCCCTCAATACCTATAGTGTGAAGGACAATAGATAAACACATGTGTTTTAGTTTAATCATTATTCCTAAATAATACATAGAAGTTAGGACTCTATACCTATCTTCTTTGCATTAATTCCCTAGCCAACACCCTATTATTTAGTGCTAGCCACATGGGAATGCCATATTTTTTTGGGGCATTTACTTTCCACTATTTGTACCACCACCACTTTAAATCTCGTTGATCTCTTCGAATCTCAAGATAATATAGTCCAATTTGGTAGTGTAGGAAGCATATGCCTCATTTAGAGACCATCCCAAACCATAAACCTCTTCCTTTGGCCTAATAAGACATTTTATTAATTCTTCAATATAAGATTTTCATGAATTATAAAGGTCAACATCCAAGCTAAGAGATTCTATTGATAGCCAATCTTGATGCCACATGTCTATAGTGTTCCTATCAACAATTTAGTTTAAATAAATATTCCTTATTCTTGCAAAAGAGTGAATAGATTCGTCAGAAGAAAAGTATGGAATATGTTCCAATACGAACAAGCCTTCCATTTCCTACGCTCCATGCTAGTAATTGTCCAATGATGGGGAAATATAGGACTAATCCTTTCCAATGACTGATGGACTTTTTATTCTCTTTCTATAATTTCATATCCAACATAGTAGAGTTCTTGGAGGGAGGTACTTTTGTTCAATGATTTTATTCCATGGGATTCCAATGATTCAATGGATTTTTTATTCTCTTTGTACCATTTCATATCCAATCTAGTAGATTTCTTGGAGGGAGGTACTTTTGTTCAATGATTTTCTTCCATGGTATATCCCTATTAATAAGATTCTTGAGACTTTTTCCTGCCAAATAGGTGCCAAATAGTTGTATGTGTTTGAGACCCAAACCTCCTTCACTTTATGACTATGAAGTGTTGTCCATTTACCAAGGTGGAAACCCCCTTTCTTAGCTATTACCTTGCAAAGAAAATTAAAACATGTTTTTTCTTATATTCTCCAAAATCCACTTAGGTATATGTGCTAATAAGTGCCAATATATAGGTATTTCCTTTAGCACATACTTCACTAGTCAGTTTCCCACCTCTTTGAAATCCATCGATTACACCAAAAAAAATCGTTTTCTTGATTCTTCTTAAGAGAATTTGCTACCCTTTCCTGATGTACCCATTTGGTTTTAATTTGAAACCCAAATATTTGATCCCTATGTCTAAACAAAGACTTCCAAAAGGGAAAAAATATTCGAAGAAATAATGTACTTTTCCTTAATTTAATTGAAACTAATTGAATACTTTCGTAATTTGATCTCCATTCCTATCAATTGGGTCTAGCCCCAGTGGTTGTGGGATGGAGTGTTATCCTCCCCAACCAATTTCTATTCCCCTAAGTGACTTGATGAAATCATAATGAGAATATTGTTGTAATGGACTTGAGCCCTTTTGTTGACTTGGCCTTGTGCCTTGAAGAATCTAGGTTTTAATTTGGGTACCATCCTCAAAATGAGGGGAACTGCACGGGGGATTTCTCCAGGATAATTACTTGAGTTTTTTTTATTATATCCATGCCTAAGGATTTTCATTAGAACTGTAATGTGTCGTTCAAACCGTGTCAGTTAGTCAATGACCTATTATTGAAAATTAAGACATCACCAATAAATAATAAGTGGGTAGGGTATTCCTCCCCTCTGAATTTGATTCCTTCAACAAGTCTAGTTATTTTGGTCTCCTTAATAGCTCTACTCATCCGCTTTTCCATGAGTAAGAAAAGACAGGTAGATAGAATCTTTGTTTGAGCCCCTTAGAATGATAGAATAATGGAGATGCAGACCCATTTATAATAACAATAATAGAAACAAAGTTTAGGCATCCCATGATTTAGTTAATCATTAATGAAACCTATATGGATAAAGAATAGATTTATATATAACCAATATGTCCTACCAATAGAATTTGAGGGGTCTATATTTAGTACCATAGTTGGAAACATTTTTAGTCAAAATGGAATGAAGCCTTTCCTCGGTTGAACCAATAGTTTCATGAATCTTAGGTCACTCTAAAAGGTAAAATATTCAGAAGAAATAGTAATTGAGAGCCAATTTTTTTGAGATAATCTTATATATACAGTTGTAGAGTGATATGGGACTAATGTCATTAGAAAACAAACTTATCCACCTTATGGATAAAGCTAATAAATGCCGAGCTGAAGGAGCCTAAAATTTTTCCAGTGGTCCTTATCCCATCCACCACCTTAAGTAAATCACGACCTAACAAATAAAAGAATCCAAGAAAAAAATCCATTAACCAACCATTAGGACTTGGAATATTATCCATCTTAAAGGAGGATAGGATAGTTAGTAATTTATTCTTAGATACTTCCTAATATATCTCATTATTATGCTCTTTTGTGATAGTCTAGGGAAGTATGATGCTACCTTGATTATGTCAACAATGTTTTCCCCCCTCTGGTTCTTTATAGATTCTCCCAAAATGCCTTACCCCTAAATCAAAAAAATCCTTGAAGTGTTTAACAAATACTTCCTCAATTTTCATCTCCCAAATTGTATTTATATTTTTCTTGTGAGTTGCAAATATGAGAAAATATTTAGTATTTTTGTCTCCCAATTCAAGCTAGGAAATCCTTCTTTTTAATATCTATTTGACCTCCATCTTTCAACAATTTTATTTTCTTAGATTCTACAAGTTTGAGTCTACTTAATTCAACTTCCTAAAAATCCCCACTTGTATTCTTTTTGAAACAACCCCTCGATATCCACCTCGGTCTCTTTGAGAAGTTCATATTTGTTCATGTACAACACTATCCCAAGTTGCCACCTTTTCTTTTACAACCTTTAAAGAATAACATAACTATTAACTAGTTGAATTTATGTTATTTGGATTTCTACATCTTTCAACTGTTCCTCAATAGCTCCTAAAAGGCGTTCTCTTTGAACTAGAAAGAGTTGAAATTGAAGGGACTCCTTGAATTTTAATCTTTCAAATAAAATTGTAGAAAAATTGGATTGTGGTTAGATATCCTTCCTTCTTTATCCAAGTTTTTTCCATGCCCACCTGATTCTATATCTGAGTGGAGACTAAGAATCCATCAATTATTTTAGTATCAATCTCCCTAACTTCCATTTTATTCCACTAGGAAGGCTTGGGTGAGATGGGATCCACTTTAACTAAACTAATTGCTGCAATCTATTGTGAAAAAATATTGTTAGCTTATCCAATATAGATATCTCCCCTCACATTTGCATTCTATTTAGTGTGAAATTCAAATATCCCATTATTACTCATTTTCCATCCTTAAAGGCTTGTAATCTAAAACCCCATGCAAGAAAATTTGTTTATCAACATATGGTTCCATACATGTTTAATACTTATTATACAATTTCATGCATAGACTTGAAAGAACTGTCACGTCCCCTCCTGTCCACCAGAGAGAGAACGCGACCATGGTGCTGCTAATCCAGGAAATTTAAATCCCATGAACATACACATGATAAAAATGCAGTGAACTTAAACATACACAGATGCATACAATTGCAATTATATAGCGGAAGCAATTCTTCAATTCAACACTTTAGACATGTTCATATTAATTCATAAACATATATACAATTTCAAAGATAAAATAGACAAGAATACTTATCTTGGAAGAAGCTCATCCCACAACTAGCTACATCGCTGCAACATTCCACCCAACCATAGTCTAGTGTGCTCATTAATCTCTCAGCAACATTGCCACCCCTGAGCTGGGCATGATTCCCACAAGGAAAAAGGGAACACTAGTAGACTCACACATATCCAAGGATATAACAAGAACTCAGCCAAGCCAACACAGTTGGGTTTGTTAGTCTGCAAAGGACCTGGAAAGGTTGACTGCTAAGCTAGTGAGCTCAACCAGAGAGCTATGGACACCTGCACCAGATCTAGCCCGACTTCTGAAACATCTACACACCTAAAACAAGGAAGCATCCCCTTCTCTACTACAGAGTCCCTCAGGATATGCCTTCCCTTCTAGCGTTATTCAAGGTGTTCAAAGAAGAAAACCGCCCCCCTAGATCTGTCTGTGAGGTTCCTTCTCACAGTAGTTTTATCAAGCTATTTCAGACCCCATTTCCACTCCCAAACCGTTTTAGAGACCAAACAAAGATGTACACACAGTAATTACAGTTATGGGATTGAAGGAAAACATCACAGTGGCCAAAATTGGGAATGACAATTGAGTAAAAGAACTCATTCTGTGCAATTCGATTTCCAGAGTCATTTATGGCCCTAATGTGGCGAAAACGAACTCAACCACACCCAAAAATCATGGGTCTCTTCTCCCATTCGTTGTGCAACCCAAAAATGTTTTTCCCAGCCAGGTAATGAGGAAAACAACCACAAAAACTCCCAGCAGAGATCCCAACGAGTGACTGTCAGCAAAAAAAATTTCCTAGCCACGGGGAAAAAACATAGGAAACTGCAAAAATGTGAATGAGAGTGCCTAGGAGCTGCAAAAACGTGGGGAAGACAAAAAAATGGATGCATGAGGGAATGGGCAGCATTTTTGGGCAATAAATTTCCCTATAAGTCAAAAATCATTTTCCCAAAAATGGGTGTTTCCCCAAATTCGAATTCGGACTACCATACCTTGCCCATCCCATGCAATAACTAACTCAACCAATTTCTGGCAGAATTAAATGATTGGGCACAAGAGACAAAATGTGTAGTTGACAGTTTGATGGGTCCTCCCTTTGACATTTGGATTTTCCCCATTGGCCCAAGGTTTTAATATCCCCCCCCGTTATCCTTAGGAAATCATGCCCCCATCTCATTATTTGTTGCATTGACATAGCTGGTTGTAGGTTTTTAATTAAATTGCATATTTACATGATGTCCAAAATTATAATGTGCCGGCTAGCACAAAATACCATCAACAACGATTTTTAATTGCCGAAACATAAAACGCTAAATCGATGGTGGGGCTTTTGCCTTTAGCTTCACACCATGATTAATTACAATATATACATCATATACATTTAATGCAAACGGGGTCAAAACCAGGGTGTTACATTCCGCTCCCCCTTCAAGAACACTATCCTCAGTGCTTTACAAAATTGAACAAAAATGCTACACTGGTATTTCCCTCAGTGCTTTACAAAATTGAACAAAAATGCTACACTAGTATTGCCCTTAGTACTCCACAGAAATGAACAAAAACGGATGTGCCGATCGCATGGCATCCTCCAGCTCCCATGTAGCCTCTTTAGGACCATAGTGCTTCCATTTCACCTTTACCTTCCCTATGGCTCTATTCCAGAGCATTGTGACCTTCCTGTTGAGGATGCGCATTGGTTTGATTTGGAACTCTCCCTTGGGTTCCACCTGAATCACATCCCAATTTATCACATGGTTAGGATCATGTACATATTTCTTAAGCAAAGAAACATGAAAAACATTATGATCTCTAGTGCTAGTAGGAAATGCAAGTCTATGTGCAACTCATCCTATTCTTTCGAGCACTTCAAATGACCCACAATATCTAGGTGACAACTTGGCACAACTTCCAAGCTTCAAGGAACTCTTCTTTGCCCTCATTATGAGCTAAACATGATCCCCAACACTGAAATCTATGTTCACCCTATGCTTATCTGCATAGCTTTTATATCTGTCATGGCATGCTTTCAGATTCTTTCCGATCTTTACAACCTCCTGCTCCATCTCCTTGAGCAATTCTGGACCAAGCACAACCTTGTTCACTGGATTATCCCAAGTGACTAGTGTCCTACACCTCCTGCCATACAAAGCTTCATATGGATTCATCCCCAAGGATGCTTGCCGTCCATTGTTATATGTAAACTCTACCAAGTGTAAATAATCTTCCCACTTTGTTGGTTTGTCCATCACATACATGCAAAGCATGTCTTCAAGTGGACAATTCCTGCACATGTGGGGTCCTCCTTATTTCCAACATTAGAGTGGTCCTCTGTTCTGTTGTGGTTCTCCGGGATTTTCTCCCACCACTCTGGCTGGCTGCTTCTCAACTTGGGATGGCTGCTTCTGCTGATTCCTGAAGTTAGAAGGTTTGAAACCTTTCTTCCTTTGGTCATACTTCTCATTCTTCTTGTCCTTCCTCTTATGATAATCAGGTTTTTCTTTTCTTTCTTGTAGCAATACTTAGCTTTCCTTATTGCTTCTTCAAGAGTTCTAGGTTCGTAAAACTCAATTCTTTCCTTGTAAGGCTGAGAAAATCCACTCAAGAAACGCTGGATCTTCACTTTTTCATCTTTGATGTACCTAACATACCTCAAAAGTTCCAGGAACTTGTTCGCATGTTCTTCCATAGTTCCCTGTCCCAATCTTAGCTCATGGAACTCTTTAATCTTATCATCATAGTACCTGTCAGATAGGTGCTTCTTCTTGAAATAATTCTGGAACTGTTTCCACACAATCTGCCTTTCATTAATCTTTTTCACTTGCTTGAAGTGCTCCCACCATATGGATGCTCTCCCAGTCAAATTGAATATGGCTACCCTAGCCTATGATATTTCCAGATTTTTCTTGGACTTGGAAATATTTTCTCATCCTAAGAAGCCAAGCTTCAACTTCTTGTCCATTCTTTACCTCATCATTGAAGGTAGGCGGCCTTGCCTTCTTAAATTCATCACGTGAATGGTTCTGGTAACGCCTCTTCCTCTCATTCTTGTGAGAAGAAGAACTTGAACCGCTAGTGGATCCTTCAAAGTCAGATGACCCACTAGGAGATATCTTTCTTCTTCTAGTACTGCTCTTACTACCTTCCGGTCTTATTGTCCGGTCCCTAGAGTTTATCCGCCTCTGAATGTCTGTCAAAATTTGAAGCATGGGTGCATTCAGCTGATTCTGATCCTCCTGAGCCTTAACCATTCTTTCATTATCTGCTTTGTAACTTTGCATCTCCATCCTTAGGCTTCTCATGGTGGCTGCAAAATATGGGGGAGTATCTTGAAACCTCCTCCCATTAGACTCAGTCTCAACATTTCAACTCGAAAATCCCCCCCCCGCCTCCATAGCATCTTCCTCGTACTCATTGGGGTTCTGTGCATCATTCATGTTGTTGTAGGTTCTCATGGATGAACCAAAACACAACTTTACTGATCTGCACTATGTGGAATGCTGCCCCTTTGAAGGTGACTATAATTCTGCAAAATGTGTTAATAAACAAAAATGTTAGCTGCATAAAATTCACATGAATTCATACTTACTTACCTTCATCTGGAAAAATCTCATATCGACAACTTTCTCAAAAACATACTTTTCTTTCACAACAACGACTGTTTGAAGGGGACGATGGGGTCCCCTCCCGTCCACCAGAGAACACGACCATGGTGCTACTAATATGGGAAATTTAAATCCCATGAACCTACAAATGATAAAAATGCATTGAACTTAAACACACACAGATGCATACAATTGAAATTATACAACAGAAGCAATTCATCAATTCAACACTTTAGACATGTTCATATTAATTCATAAACATATATACACTTGCAGAGATAAAATAAACAAGAATACTCGTCTTGGAAGAAGCTCGTCCTGCAACCAGCTACGTCACTACAACGTTCCAACCAACCATAGGCTAGTGTGCTCATCAATCTCTCAGCAACACTGCCACCCTCGAGCTGGGGATGATTCCCACAAGGAATAAGGGAACACTAGCAGAGTCACACATAGCCAATGATATATCAAGAACTCAACCAATCCAACATAGTTGGGTTTATCATGCTGAAAAGGAGCTGGCAAGGCTGACTGCTAAGATAGTGACCTCAGCCCCAGAGCTATGGATACCTGCACCAGATCTAGGATAACTTCTAAAACATCTGCACACCCAAAACAAGGAAGCATCCCCTTCTTTGCTACACAGTCCCTCAGGATATGTCTTCCCTTCCAGTGCTATTCAGGGTGTGCAAAGAAGAAAACCAACCCCCTAGAACTGTCTAGGAGGTTCCTTCTCACACTAGTTTTATCAAGCTAGTTCAGACCCCATTTCCACTCCCAAACCGGTTTAGAGACCAAACAAAGATGTACACACAGTAATTACAGTTCTGGGATTGAAGGAAAACATCACAGAGGCCAAAATCGGGAATGGCAATTGAGTAAAACAGCTCATCCTGTGCAATTCGATTTCCAGAGTCATTTATGGCCCTAACGTGGCCAAAACGAACTCAACAACACCCAAACATCGTGGGTCTCTTCTCCCACTCATTATGCAACCCAAAAACGTTTTTCCTAGCCGGATAAAGATGAAAACAACCACAAAAATGCCCAGCAGAGATCCCAGCCACTTACTATTAGCAAATGAACCTCCCAACCATGGGGAAAAAACACTGGGAAACTACAAAAATGTGAATGCGAGTGGCCATGAGCTCCAAAAATGTGGGGAAGACAAAAACATGGATGCATGAGGGAATGGGCAATAACTTGCCCCATAAGTCAAAAACTATTTTCCCAAAAATGGGTGTTTCCCCAAATTCGAATTTGGACTGCCATACCTTGCCCTTCCCATGCAATAACCAACTCAACCAATTTCTGGCATAATTAAATGATTGGGCACAAGAGAGAAAAATGGGTAGTTGACAATTTGATGGGTTCTCCCTTTGACATTTGAGTTTTCCCCATTGGCCCAAGGTTTGAATACCCCCCCACCACCTATCCTCAGGAAATCATGCCCTGATTTCATTATTTGTTGCATTGACATCGCTGGTTGTGGGTTTTTAATTAAATTGCATATTTACATGATGTCTAAAATTATAATGTGCTAGCTAGCAGAAAATACCATCAGCAACGATTTGTAATCCCCGAAACATAAAACGCTAAATTGATGGTGGGGATTTTTCTTTTAGCTCCACACCATGATTAATTACAATATATACATCATATACATTTAATGCAAACGGGGTCAAAATCGAGGTGTTACAAGAACACCAAATAATTTGTTAGACAGAAGATATTATTTCACCCTATAATAAGACCCCTAGATAGTCCATCAGAGTGTAAGAGGGTAAACTTCCAACTCTTATAACTATTTTTCAAGCTCTCCATTATATCTTCTCAGTTGTCCATATGGGGTGCTAATGTCTATAAAACCACATGAACCCAAACCACCCAAACATGTCCCTTTTGGGTCATGTTTTTGGGATGGAGGTTGTTGATGCTTAAAATAACACAGTTCAGGGAAACACCATCGGAAGCACCCTTGGAGGGTTGGTCAAGGGGATGAGGGGGTATGGAAGCTCGAGTTGTGTTTAGAGCAACCCTCACATAGATAAGATTCAAATGCTAATCAAATGGAATTAAATGCACACATGGAATGAAAGTGACGTTGGATTGTCTTGACGAAACATGAGAGCACTTTCAAAATTAGAATGTTAGTACATTAAACAAACTATGTGCCCTATCAAACCGCCCATGGATATTAATTTCTAAGAATGAAATTGATTAAAGATAAAAAAAATGAATTATAAAATAATTACAAGAAAAAGAAAAAGGGTTATTACTAAATTCTTGAGAAATAAACAATTAATCGCAAGCATATAAATGAGTCAATAATTAAATCTATTATGACACTTAAGTAATATTAAGTAGCTTCTCTAAACATGCAAAGAGAAATGCCCAATTCCATTCAAATCACAAATTTTAAAATGCAACGAGTTATTAAGGCAACGACATTAATTAAATGAAGATGAACTCTGTGGATTGCTTGTTAGCATACAAATGAAGTAATAATTTTAATTTTCTTGACATATGAGAAATTTTTATAGCAATTAAAAGTATGCAGTAGGAAATTGACCATAACATTTACTTTTAATTTTTTTCACATGTGGTGAAAGATTTTAGTTTATTAATGTAGTGAAAGATTTTACAATTTTATTGTTTACTAAAAAACAATAAACATGGCGAATTGATAGTTTGTTGGAAATAGATTTTATAAATAAGACAAATGCATGAAATGAAAGGTTGTTCAAAACTCTACGTCATGGCCACTTTTTTTTCTTTCTTCCTCTCAATTATCAAGTGGCAGAAAGCCCTTAAAAATCATATTTATTTTTCTTTTTTATGTACATATGATAAAACATGATAAAAAATTAATATTGACAATCCCCGTGTCCATATTTTATAGTTTTGTAGTTTTGCACAATGTAAAAAAAAACACAAAATGGAAAATAAGAAAAACAAGGACTAAGGAGGATGCATATATGCCCAAAATAAGTCTTTATTAAAGATGGAATTATGAAAGTCATTATTACAATAGGATGCGATTGGTTTAACCCCTTAGAATAGAAAATAGAGGCTTCTAAGACCCTATGCAATTCTAAACAACTCAAGTTCATCCGAGTGAAATTGAGACAACGAGAGGGATCCCTACTAAGATTGTCATGTAGTGACCTACATGCATGAAATCATTAGTAGTAAAATATACAGGAAGAAACATCAGCATGCAGTAAACCAGAATGTACCTTTGATGGAAAAATGGATGGATTTGTATTGTAGCCTTAGTTGCAAATGCTTCCTGTTAGGATCATGGACGACTGAGTATGAAAAGAAAAATGGTAGAACTGGAAAATCTAGCAGCCTCTTACCTCTAGTGCGAGATGATAGTTGCAACAACTTAGGCAAGATTTTAAGGACTAGGACAAGCATGTGTGTGAAGACAAAGAGTTTCTGCAACTGTCTAAATTTCAATGGTTGCATGTCTCTTAGCATTTATTTTTTCTGCATGATTCTGGAAGAGGGATAAGGTGGACCGCAAGTAATCGACATCCACCTTTCCCATGCAATAGAAATGCATGTGAAGGCTTTTTGCTGTAATTTTTTTTGCAATCCTTGTATCATTGCAACAATACAAATATGCAGAAAAAACTCAACCATTTACCTAACACTACTAATCCTGAGAATTCCCTCGTAGTTAATGTATTTGCTAGGGTTTGCAGTGCTCTTTCCTTCTTCCCACGTGTTTTTGAGTCACTTTCATCTTCATTAAAACTGTAAGGAGTTGTTCTGGTGTAGCTACCTATGCTCTAATTTCCTACCGAACATTTAAAAAATATAAATTTTAAGAGCAACCTTCAACGAGAGCTCCGATATAGTCAAAGGCCGAGGTGCATCTTTTCTTGCTTTAATAAAACTTGAACTGTTGGTAATAACTCCCGATTCAATTCTATTCATGGCTGAAACATTTATTTATACATTACAATGTGGCGGTTGAGAACCAGCCTTTTCACCTTCCTATCTATTCATATTCCTATTTATTATTTATTTACATTAATCCCGACGGATTATTCTAACAATCCCCCTCTTAATCCAAAGGGGTGTTCGTAAGTCCGAGCATGTTTATGAATCTTTCAAACTTTTCTCGTCCAAGCGCTTTGGTG
>LPNX010054613.1:15897-35160 GCA_001517045.1 Pseudotsuga menziesii
GAATACAGGTATCTTCAGTCGAATGGTGCCCATTCCCTTTGGTTTAATACTTGACTTATCTGCAAAGTAAACTATGCCATCTATTGTTTCATTCAGTTTTTCAAAATAGTCTTTTCTAAATGTCATGTGTGATGTTGCACCAGTATCAAGCAGCCAACAATCTTTATAAGATGAAAGAGAAGTCATTTCATTAATTCCAAGATTACAATTTGCAACAATACAATGAGCAGAATCAGAAGATTTACTAGCATCTTGATGTTTATTATCATCTTTCTTTTGGTTGTGCTTGTCTTTGATGGAGTCCCATGAAGCCCAACACTGATCTGATGTGTGCCCAGTCTTTCCACAACGCTTGCACTGCAAATCTGATCTTTTGGTGAAGTTATTTCTGCCTCCTCTGCCTCTGAAGTTTCTTCTTCCTCGTCCTCTTTTGCTGATTTCTCCTTTGGCATGATCTTTGGATTGGTATTTGGTGTGGTTCTTTGATTTTTGAGCAAAGTAAAGTGATTCTCCAGTAGGCTCAGTTGTCTTCTTACCAAAGGCTTTCTCTCTGTCAGCTATCTTTTCTACCAGGGTGTCAAACATTAGTGATTTGAACTTGTCACTAGCTTGCAATGACTCAAGAGAGTTGGAGTGAGTAGGATACAAAGATTTTACAAATGCTGCAAGAGGAAGATCTGGTTTCATACCAGAGGCTTGAATCTTGTGCATGATGGCTTTGATTTCAGAGGCAACTAACATAGGATCATTGTCTTTTACTTCAAGACTGAATGATTTTAACATTAGTTGAATAACTTCCATTTCACTGTGTGAATCATACAGTTCTTTTAATGTTTTTAATGCTTCAAAACATGATTTTGCAGGCAATATGTGTTGGCTCACCTCTTCGCTGACAGTGGCAGTGATAACAGCTAAGGCTTTCTTGTCTTTTGTTCTCCAAATGGCCTTCTCTTTCTCGGATTCTGGAGGTTCAGGGTCTCTGGTTATGGTCTTTCCGGTTGCTGTCTCTATTGTGGTGCCTTCACAAATGCCGTCCCAAAGGTCATTGTAGATGAAGGCAGATTTGATCTTCCTCCACCATTCTGAATAGGCGTCTTTGCCAGTGAGAGTGGCACCGACTATAGATGCTATAGATTGCATTTTTACAATTGTTAGTGTAATTTTAAAGAGAAATAAAAAAATAATAACCTTGCAGGTCTACAGTCTCTGCCAAGGTGATCACAATGCAAGTTTATAGAAAATATATCAGTAGATACAAAATATATCACTGTCAGTCATACACAGGCTTCTTTATATCAGTCACTAGCAAAAAGAGGGCATGAACTGGCTTCATGCAATTGGTAATGTCAATCGTCAACTTGGTCACAGCAGCAGCAAATACAAATCGCAGCACTCTCCAGCATACATTATTCTTCAACAACGCTTGCTGGTATGGAGCTCGCAGACTCTTTACATATATCAAAATGAGATTATTTTTAAAACAGAAATGATGAAGCGACTATGCAGAAATAGGGTTTATGCAATCCCCAAAGGTTACATTTAATATGGCAAGAAATATTCTGCCTCCACGCTGTTGTCAAAGGATCAGTACACAGCTTCACTCATAAAACTAGGGCATAAATCTTGAACAACAACTTGTGAATGCAGCACCGAGTCTCTCCTCTTCAACTGCCTCTTCAATTCAACACGCAGTCTACTCTTTCAACTCAACACGCAGTCACATTATATATCATAGTCACACTATATTTCAGTATGATATATCAGTCTCACCATATATCAACGCAGTCTCCAAGTAGCATACAACACAGGTAGCCTCCACGACCCCTCCAACGCTGGTCTTCATACAGCGCAGGCTTGTCTTTACATGTTCTACAGGCGCGAGAGCTCCAATGCAGCCTGCAGCAGTCTCAAACACGTAGCAATCTCCAATCTTCAGCAAATGGTAGTCCACGATGGAGCTGTCTTGTTAGTATTTATTTTTTTTCCACAAAAAAACTCAACAGAAGTTAGGGTTCAGGCTCAGCACTGTTACAACATTCGCAACATTCCTCCTGGCATAAGAACCCATGGGCACCATTTTAATTGGCACACAACAGAGAATATAGTGCGCAACTCAACACAATAAAGAAATGGAATTAATTCAAAAGGAGATTGCTAATTCTCTCGAAGGGAAAAATCTTGTTCAATGAGACAATTGACAAACAACTGATGCAGATATAATCTTCATCTATCTACTGCTTGGAACGTAGATAAACAGAAAGCTGGGCACATATATATAACTGTAAAAAACTTTTGCAGCAAAATTCGTTAAGGCCACGACCCAAGATTTTATCTAAGGCGATAAACCAGTAAAATAAAAATTCTGCATACGAGTATGTTTGGGCCTTCATGTACTGGAATTAGGGTTTATGATACCACTGATAGGTATCACACAGAATTATTGGCGCCCACGCAGAATAATACACATACAAAACGATGGTAGGGATTAGGGTTTCCTCTACACAATCGCAGTACACAAAACTCAGTCGTGAAGGGATTGTAACGCATGCAATGCATGCACTAGCAGGAGGGAAGAGCAGAGGGCAGACTGGCGAGCATACAGGCTTCCAGGACTGAAATTTTAACAGCAGGAGTTATGGCAGGAACCTGCTCTGATACCACTTGTTGGTAATAACTCCCGATTCAATTCTATTCATGGTTGAAACATTTATTTATACATTACAATGTGGCGGTTGAGAACCAGCCTTTTCACCTTCCTATCTATTCATATTCTTATTTATTATTTATTTACAATAATCCCGACAGATTATTCTAACATGAACAACTCTGTTTATGATAGTAAAACATTAGAATATATAACAAACTTTGAGTGATGAGGTTTATGAAAAGGGATTTGCCAATTCATTTAGTAGTAAAAAGGAACAAAGCCTCCCTAGGAAAGATAACCACTATGTTCGAAACAATCCTTGTAGTTGTATGAGCCAAACATCAGTCATCGAGCTGGTCTCTAAGCGAGCAGTGATAACATTGGCATCTTGCGACTCAACTACAACCTTTCTTTTACATGAGAAAATCTTATAAACAATCACCAAGCTATGTAATCAAACCATGGCCTAGATCATGTTACAGTTGAATGCCACCACCTTACACAAAGAAGAACTAATGCTGCATCGACACATTCACTTAGAATATTCTCATGTGCAATTCTTGACACCGGGCTTCCTTGGTTGAAAACGATAATCAAATAGGACGAAGAGGGTTCCTCTTTTCCTAATGTTTGAAGGACTAATTGCGATAGTGATGGCCTGTTTTGCATTTGCCTCAGCTATGTAAGAGTAATTCATCACTGTAATTCTTGTGTTGACTGACGTAGTGGTTGTATGTTTGATGAATATTACAATGTAAGTAACCTATTCTCATTTTGCATGGGAATCGCTTCTTTACAACCTCAATGTCCTATCATTTTGGAAAATAGAGAAGCAACGAGTTATCTAACCCCATATAAGTTCCCTTCGCCCTCTGAGATTGTTGGAACTTGTGCAACTTCATAAGTTATTCTTATTGTACCTCCTACGAGAGATTATACTGATGTAACTACTCATGTAAAACCTAGCCACACTCAATGTAAACCCTCGAGAAGGATCATAAAAGAAAAATAATAAAAACAAAATTAATTTATATTCCCCCAAGGTAGATCGGCCCTAGTCAAACTCGCAAGTCAGCCCCAATGATTTTCCACTAGGTAAATAAGTATAAATAGGAGGCACCCCACCTCATTATCACACACATTCACAACAACTAACTCAACAAAAAGGCACGCTACTGTAGTCTAGGAGAGTATATTTCTAGGGTTATATCCGCGAGAGATGTTTTCTCTCTCTATCTCTCTCTCTTCTTCTCTTTGTTATCAGAAGTTATTATTTCTATACAAATGTTTGTTGGGTTTTTCTCGATTGGGTTTTCGAGGATAAATTCTTGTGTTATTTGTTTCTGTGCTTTGCCTCTCTTCTAGAGATCCTTTTGTTTATTTGCAAATAAGATACACCGCTATAATCTTGTAAAAAATAACATGGCAACATCACATTTCTAGAAGAGGCCATTGTCAGAAGCTAGTGTTTAACCTTCCAAGGGATTCCCTCATCTCTTTAGCAAGAAAGAGATTTGGAAACTTTGCGCTAAGGGAGGTGCATATTTTGGTGAAAGAAAATCCAAACTATGAGAAGTCTCATTTTTTACCAAATTTTGTTGCTGTAGAAATTAGGGTTTCATGTTTCATGCTGATCAAAACACTGCTTTGGCTCATCTTCACCTCTCCTCAACTGGCCTTAACAAGGCACATCTATCTCTAAGGTTAGTTTCTTCAAAATCAAAATTTCATTTTTGACCTAACTCCTAGGGTTTCTAGTTTATATCCGCAGACAAGATGAATGGAAGGAAGGTAGAATATTGTCTTGATGGGGATACCAAATTCATATCCTGGAAGCCTAGAGTTCTTCTCATTCTAGAAGAACATGATTTTTTAAATTTGTCAATGAGAAAGTTCCAGAACCAGAAGAAAAAGAAGCCAAGTCCCAATGGAGGAAGGGTGATGCGAAAGCAAGAAGGATTTTGGTGGACTTAGTCAAAGACCACTTGGTTCCACAAATCTCAGAAAAGGCGATAGCTAAAAAGATGTTCAAAACCTTGAAGAAGTTAATTGAACGCAGTAGCATCAATGTGACTCTCACATTGAGGAACATACTATCAAATATGAAGATGACTAAGTCCGAAAACATTGCCTCATATTTCATGAGGATCACCGAATTGCAAGACAAGATAAGGTACAATGGAGACAACCTTGAAGAAAAGGAGCTTGTCATGACCAACTTGATTAGTGTTCGACCATATTGGGAGTCTTTCATCCAAAACATAAGTGGCCAAACCAAGTTGCCAAATTTTATCAAGTAATGGGAAGTCTGCACTCAAGAAGAAACCAAGATTGCAGCAAGACAAAGGCTCCATGGTTCTCAAGTTGAGGAGAATCAAGCCTTCATCACTCATGCCAAGAAAAGAAAGGAAAAGGAAGGAATTTTCATAAACATAAGCACCAAGATAGGGGACCAAGTTTTTCTCTAGATCATAAGGAAAATAAGGACCTATCACGCATACAATGCTATAAGTGTAAGAAATATGGTCACTATGCAAGCCAGTGTAACAGTTCAAGCAAGAGGAAGCATGAAGCTTCAACAAATGATGTGTAATATGATCATCATCACAAGAAACAAAGAAATGAAGATTGTACAAAATTCTTCTTCATATAAGATTTATCAGGTACGGTTCCCACCACTAGTGATACATGGCTCATGGATAGTGGTGCTTCCAAACATATGACTGGTTATAAAGAAAACCTTTCAGATGTAGTTGAGAAAGAATCCCATCTCCATGTGCTACTTGGAGATGATGCCAACTACAATGTGAAAGTATTTGGATCTACCTATCTTCAATTAGAATAAAATGACTTATTACATCTGAATCATGTGCTATATGTACCTGGTATGAAAATAAACCTTGTCTCCATCTCCTCTTTAGAAGACAAGGGATACAGAGTGACATTTGGAGATGGAAAGGTGCTAGCATGGCACAAATATTCTAGCATGAACACAACAAAAGTGATCGGTATAAGGGAGGAAAACCTGTATCGTATGACCACTCTATCAGCTCAAGCATTAGTCCATGATTCCACTAACATCAATGAGCTATGGCACAGAAGAATATCTCATCTAAACTATCAAGCTCTTCCATATTTAAGGAACAATGTGACAGGTGTACCAATGCTTCATGTAGACCATGATGATGTATGTAAAAGATGTGCACTTGGTAAGAATACCAAGGTTTCATTTCTGAAAAGTGAAAACATATAGAAGGGATTATTGGATCTAATCCAATCTGACTTATGTGGACCCATGACAATAACTTCACTGGGTGGTTACAACTACTATGCAACATTTATTGATTACCACTCGCGAAAAACATGGATATACTTCCTCAAGACCAAGGAATCCGAGGAAGTACTCAGTAAATTCAAAGAGTTCAAAGCACAGGTTGAGAATCTGTCAGGAAGAAAGATGAAGATCCCGAGATTAGATAATGGTGGAGAATATACCTCTATAGAGTTTAATGATTTCTGCAAAGAAGCAAGAATTAAGAGGGATATTATAGTTCCCTACAACCCTCAATGAAATGGGGTTGCAGAAAGGAAGAATGGAAAAAATTGTGGAGGCAACCAAATCATGACGCATGACTAGAGTCTACTAATGTTCTTGTGGGAAGAAGCATTCGAGACAACTGTTTATGTTCAAAACATATGCCCTCACAAAATATTGAAGAACATGACTCCGGAAGAATCCTTCATAGGAGTAAAGAAAGAAGTAGGCCACCTTCGTATCTTTGGTTGTCCAATCTACATTCATGTTCCCAAGGATAAAAGGACAAAGTTAGAAACTTCAGGAAAGAAGGGAACATTCGTGGGATACAATGAGTCTTCAAAGGCTTACATAATATACATCCCAGGATTGAGGCAAATTGAAGTTAGTCGGGATGTGACCTTTGAAGAAGAGATGGCTATCCGAAAAGGAAGAGGATATGATATGGAGATCGATGACGATGAAGAGATGAGATCATCTCCCCCTTGAGAAGTTAAGCGGGTTATAAAGAAAGGAATGAACCGATTTGTCCCATTGATCCAGTTAAGCCAGATGATGCTCCCATAGATATGGCACTAAGCCGAAAAATTCCTAGACGGGAACAACAGACATTGTAGGATGTAGAGGGGCATAGAGCTCCATATGGAATCCACTGGGAAATCAAAATACCTCAAAGGTTCTCGAGTTATGTATCCTTGATGAGTCACATCATTAACTTAGAACCTACCACATATGAAGAAGCATCCATACACCAAGTTTGGAAGGATTCCATGATGGAGGAGGTCCAGTCCATCATGAAGAATGACGTATGGGAGGTTGTACCGAGACCTGAGCGAAAATTAGTAGTGACCTCCAAATGGATTTTCAAGATTAAACATAGAGCAGATGGTAGCATGGAGAAACACAAAGCCAAATTTGTTGCCAGAGGATTCCCTCAGAAAGTGGGAATTAACTATGTTGGAACATTTTTTCTTGTGGATTGATATACCTCCATAAGAACCATCATTGCTATTGCTTCAACTATGGGACGGAAGCTGCATCAGATGGATATAAAGACCGCCTTCCTCAATGGTATTGTTGAGGAAGAAGTTTACATTGAACAACCATAAGGTTTTATTGTCCATAAGAAATATTCCCACGTATGTAATCCGAGAAAGGAATTATATGGGTTCAAGCAAGCACCTTGTGCTTAGTACGGATGGATAGACGGATACCTAGTAAAATTGGGATTCATCAAAAGCGATGCAGACCGCAATATTTGCTACAAGATTGAGGATAATAAGCCACTGATTTTGGTCTTGTACGTGGATGAATTGTTTCCCATAGGAAATCAGAAACCAGTTGGATGGTGTAAGAAGAAGCTTTCCTTTGAGTTTGAAATGAAGGAAATCAGATTGATGCATTACTTCTTGGGATTAGAAGTATGGAATAGGTAGGAGGAAATTTTCCTAAGACAAGGAAAACACACCATTGATATTTTAAAGAGACTCAAGATGTTGGACTGCAAGTCCATCGCTACCCCGATGGATACAAACTTCAAGAAACTGAAGGACTCCACTTCAAATTCTAATATGATTGATCCCACCATGTATCGCTAGTTGATTGGATCTCTGATGTATCTAACAAACACCAGACCATATATATGTTTTGTTGTGAACACCCTTAGCCACTTTATGAGTGATTCGAGGTAGATTCACTGGGTTTCTATAAAACATGTTCTCAGATACTTATGTGGCACTCTAGGATATGGTCTAAGATATGCTTCAGGATGTGATATGATATTGCAAGGATTTTCTGACTCAGATTGGGCCGGGTGTGTTGCATATAGGAAGAGTACTTCTAGATGTTGTTTCAGTTTGGGCTATGCGCTAATCTCCTGGTGTAGCAGGAAGCAAACCTCAGTAGCACTTGGCACCGTAGAGGCCGAGTATATGGATTTCAGTAAAACAGATTGAGAAGTAGTGGCTTCAAAAACTCCTTGCAGGATTGTTTGGTTAGATTCCAGGGTCAACTATAATTCACTGTGATAGTAAAATTTGTATACAGATGCCAATGAATTATGTATTTCAAGATAAAACGAAACATATAGAGATCTGATATCACTACATTTGTGATATGGTGGAGAAAGGTGCGGTTGAGTTATACTATGTTCCAACAGATGATGAGACTGCAGATATTCTCACCAAGCCTCTTCTCAGGACAAAGTTTGAATACTTTCACATAAGACTTGGAGTAAAAGAAAATGAATCCTTCATGAAGAGGGAAAGTCGAGACTGATATCTATGATGCCTTCACACAGGCGCCTCTACTTGTTCTAGATCTCATCCAGGTATGGTAGAAATCCCTTCGGCATTATGAGACGGGCATGTAGCAGTTAGCCGTGTGCACAATTGACCACTATACGTTCAAAATTCTCAATCTGGTTCTTTGGAGGAATCCCACCAGCTCTTGAGATAAACATGTTATAGATGGTCATGCACACATGTGGCTTCTTCTCACCCAGGTTCTCAACCAGGTATGGGAGAAATCCCATTGACATCTTGAGATGGGAAGGACATAGATGGTCGTGTGTACAAATGACCACTACATGTTCAGATTCTCTATTGGGTGTTCTTTGGAGTATTCCCACCATCTCTTGAGAAGAACAAGTTGTAGATGGTCATGTACACTGGTGAACTCTATTAGCCCAGACTCTCAACTTAGTGTAGGATAATTCCCACCATCACTTGAGATGAACTGATAGTAGATGGTCATGTGAAGCATATCCATGTTCTTAGGTAGAGACATACATATAGCACTTTGATGACTCCTCTCGACATACAAAGAAATGTTGACAACCTTCAGTATGTATAGAGATGATTAAGATAGATGAAATATACATAAGAGACCCAGATGTTCATGATGCTGATGATGACCATATATGAAGAATACTTTCCTCGTTGAGAGGGAGCGTTGGAACTTGTGCAACTTCAGAAGTTATTTTTATTGTTCCTCCTACGAGAGATTATACTGATGTAACTACTCATGTAAAACCTAGACATAGTCAATGTAAACCCTGGGCAAAGATGAGAAAAGAAAAATAATAAAAATAAAATTAATTTGTATTTCCCCAAGGTAGGTTGGCCTCATTCAAACTGGCAAGTTGGACCCAATGATTTTCCACTAGGAAAATCAGTATAAATAAGAGGCGCCCCTCCTTATTATGACACACATTCACAACAACTCACTCAACAGAAAGGTGCGCTACTGCATTCTAGGAGAGTATATTTCTGGGGTTATATTTCTCTCTCTCTCTCTCTTCTCTTTGTTCTCAGAAGTTATTATCTCTACATGAAGGTTTGCTGGGATTTTCCCAATTAGGCTTCCCAAGATAAATTATTGTGTTATTTGTTTATATGCTTTGTCTCTTTTCTAAAAATCCTTTTGTTTATTTGCAAATAAAATAACTATAATCTTGTAAAAACTAACAAAGTTGACTTGGTTAGTCATGGATGATGAGGAGGTAAAGGTGCATGCTATTTTGACTTGGTTAGTCATGGATGATGAGGAGGGTAAAGGTGCATGCTATTAGGGTTTTCAATAAATGGTTGCATTGATGTGCTAACCTCTACGCGTGGGCATTTTAATGCAATGACATTTCTATTATGCCCATGCATTCTGCAATATGCCTGGCAATGACTGCGTGGAGTTCGTCCACTCTACTTTGGACTGTAGCCCTTTTCTCTATTCCTTATTTCTTGTATCAATTCTTTGCACCATTCTGGTGGTGTAACGTCTTTCTTACTCCCATCGTGAAATCTCTAATTGCATTAGGTTTTGGCAACAATGCTCCATGTGGAAGATCCTATGGAGATCACTTTTGCTCCGTGTCTTCACATCCTTGTCTGATCTTGAAACCCTGCTCTCATTTGTTGTGCCTTCATATCCTTGTCATCGTGAAATCTCTAATTGCATTAGGTTTTGGCAAAAATGCTCCATGTGGAAGATCCTATGGAGGTCACTTTTGCTCCGTGTCTTTCATCGCTTGTGCCCTCTATGATGCCTGAAACCCTGCTCTCATTTGTTGTGCCTTCACATTCTTGTCATCGTCGTTTTGTGGGTGTCCAGACTACCTGCCTTTGCCTTAGCATCTTTTCTGCCTTGTGCAATCATTCACCGGCAAACCTAAACCTTGTGTGTAAACTCCCTGTCATGACTGTGTATATCAACATACTTAAAATTTTTGCAATGATGCCATTAAATTAGATGGCCGCCTTTGTATTTTTCCTTCACTGCGTTCTCCACTCTGTCAGGCGTCTTTGCATGTACAACTTCTCCCATGGGTGGAGTGTTGATATACTTCTCCTTCTTCTGCATGGAGTTTTAGGGTTTGCGCCCTCATTTTCCAATTCTGTATTGCTATATGTGTGTTGGAATTTATTTTATAAAGAATTTAATGAAAATGGTGTGCAGTAAGATTAAAAGAGGAGGAAGTAATTTATTGGGAAGTAATTTATTGTGAAGGGGAGAAAAATTAATTACTGTGGTGATGGGATTTTGGAAAATTGAAACG
Source organism: Pseudotsuga menziesii (assembly GCA_001517045.1). Lineage (NCBI taxonomy): Eukaryota > Viridiplantae > Streptophyta > Pinopsida > Pinales > Pinaceae > Pseudotsuga > Pseudotsuga menziesii. The sequence goes on from LPNX010054613.1 coordinate 26,632, forward strand.
GCCATTTTTAATATAAATATGAATATAAGTGTGAGTATTTGAATGAGCAAAAGGGAAGGAGTTTGAATGAAAATAGATAAATATATAACATTATTAGATAAGGGATAAGGGAAGGGTAGTTTAAAAAAAAAATGTATCATCATGAGGTTAAATAAAAAAGATATTGTACGGATAAAATGATTTTTGAAAGGAATAATAATTAGACTAGGTATAAGGATAATAGGAAAATAAAGGGATTTAATAAAAATGTTTTTCTTTTTCTTTTAAAACCATGGACATATGATTTTTTTGTAAGAGGACATTTAAGGGGAAATATGTCTACTTTTTGATCATAGATGTGATGAGATGACACTTGTAGGCATGGCTGATGAAATTATTAATGGATGCAAACTTTGCGAAACTTTAACTTACAAGACTAAAATAACCACAACACGTTAGAACTTTGATCGAGTGTTGAAGGGGAAAAATGGGCTTGGTTTTGGCCAAAGAAAAATGAGCGCGATCAATGCAATGGCCTGAATGCGATGGTATACAAATCAAGAAATGACAATGTGCATGTAGAAACATGCCAAATATCCTAGACTTGACCACAACACGACAATGCATAAGGCACAATTGTGCAAGCGTGCCAAAGGGGTCATATTGGAGAAAAAATGGCGAAATAGGATATGGACGTGAAAAATAGACCAAAGTGGATATGATAGTACAAACGAAATGATCTACAATTTTTTTTATTGGTTCGCCTCTAGAGTCATGTTCTAACACTGCAGAACATGTCAATGTTGAGCATCAACATTTATCCCAACTAAAAACAAATGAAGCATAATGTCCCATGACAACTCGACAATATTGACCAATAGGGAAAATATGTAACCATGAAGCAGGTACATGTACTCGTTTTTATCATCAGAAAGGGAAGGGAGTGAATAGAGTAATGCTAGTCATTCCACAATGGGCGAAACAAAGAGAAGAAATAAGTGATTCGAAACCAAAACATAAATAAATAAACAATTAAACATATCCCATACTGATCACTAGGAACTTTATTTTCTCCCTCTCCACATCATGTTCTTTCATGTATAAGAAAACTGACCCTCATAATGTTAGATCTTGGCAACAAATAATCTAGAAAAAAGTATTGTGGAAAATTGTACTTTAAGACATTGAATTCCATAATAAACCTGTTTGGGAAAAATGTGAAAGAAATGACAGAAACAAAACTAATCTAAGCATATCAAAGTGCTAGACTATGAAATGAAACCTTCTAAATTGATGCCATGAAATTAAACTAAATGCATGAGAGAAAGAAAAATGACCTACGACTAACATGCAATCCTACTCCTATGAAACAAGAAAAACATATAACGCTAGATTCCATTTATTTTATAGAAATGGATTTAAAATGTTACGAACATTATTACTTGCACCCTTATTATGAATTTTTTTATCATGAGCACCCAAAACAAATATAAATTTTATCATGAAGCTCAAAAGAGAATGAATAGTCCTAGTTGAATAAAAGAAAAGTAAATGAAAGTAAATAGTGTTATTATTGGCATGACTGAGATAATGATAAACCCATGAATCCAAAATGTAGTCCTTATGTACAACCCTAGATTGAATTTCCACAACGCACGAATTCTCATCTCCCCCATTGACCATGTCATATCGATTTGGAGTAAGGAAATTGGGGTCATAGACATAGATTGAATTTGCATTGATTAAAGGCTCACTGATTTCTTCATTATCACCCCGCTTAACAATAGGTGGATTAGGAGGAATTCAAGTGGTATCGTCTTTAGATTCAACATAATTTAAAGCTTCATCAACTTCATTATAATCAGTGATTCTCACAACAACACTTGGTTCATCACTAGCCAACTCAAGATACTCATCATAGGTTGGATGCAAATTATTTTGAAGCAAAACATTGATTTCATGATAAAAAAATTCATGGATGACATGTTGATGATGTAGGAATATAAGATTTGCTTGATTAATAGGATGCATGCCAATTTGTGATGAAATGTGAATGACATGGTCATCCTCATTAGAGGCTTCTCTGGTCATGGATTCATAATTGAGAAATTCAAATACTTTAAGAAGAGATTCATGATACTCATCATAAATGGGATGTGAATTAATTTGCAATATGGAATCACTCTCAAACATAATCTGACTATCAAAAGGATGAACTTGAACAATTTCATTGTCAAATTGACCTACATGATAACAAAAGCTGTTGTGGTTTGGGTGAGGATTGAATTGGAATAATACATCGATATTGGAGATAATATGATCCCTAAGAACACTATCATTCATCATCATGGTCTTTTCATGATGAATGTTGTATATGAAATCTTCAAAAGCATCACCACGAATTGGATGATGGTCGGATATGGAAAATGAACAACTCTAAGCTATGATTTAATGACCGATATTATTGTTCTCAGTGATTGTGGTATCTTGGTTGAATTGGTAAGTGTCATCAACGAGAGCATTGGAAAAACTATGATGAGGGGTTTCATCCAAGAAATAATACATTGAAATAGGGATAGGTTCGTGAAAGGAATCATTCTTTCCAAGAAATGAAAAATATGGAGCATCTTCATCAACCAAATCATGAATTGATGATATGAAAAAAGATTTGTCAACAATATTAGTTGCAATGTCACATGATTATAGAATTTTTAGGTTGAAAAGAGGATGGGTAAAATAAACAGGATCATGATAAACTACCTCCTCACAATTATTGTTCCCTTCCATTAGCTGATATTTGAAAGAACAATTTTCAAGAGAGATTTGATTACTAGATAAGATGTTGTATTGAAAATTAGATGATTTATCTTCAAGTAGGATCTCGTCTTGAGAAAATAAATCACATGCCTTGTTTATAATTAAGGATATGCTTTGCAAGTTAGGACAAGGTGAGGCAAATTACTCTTGGGCAATTGAAACCTTGGGGAATTTCTTGAAATCGATTTTGAAAATATCATCATCAAAAGGAAAAAAATCATAATATCATAACTAGGAAGGGTGACTGATTTAGGAACGTTGATTGTATTGATGATCATCTTGTGAATGAGGCTCAGAATCAGAGGATCATCATCAAGGGAGGATGGGCTTGAAAACTCTTCATTCTTACTTTTAGCCTCCAAGAATCTTATACAAGCGTTTGGAACATGATATTCACCACAAAAAACACACCAAGGGTTTGATTTGTCAAATTGGGTCTTGAAAAGTTGAAAGAATTACCCCCAACCTTGGATTGCATGGTAAGCAAAGGATATGTACCAATAAGAAGCATATCCATATAGTGCATTAGGAAACATACAAATGTTCACAGAAAGATCATAGATGTGATTAACAATACAATATTCAACAAATTTTAGGAAATGATCATTTGGATCTTCATGAAGGACGTGCATAAACCGAGGAAGATTCTTAGCCAAGTGCAAGTACTTTAGACTATAATCTAGGATACTAGGAATATGGACAAGATTAACACAAGGGAACCAAGCATCAGTCATGGTTATCTAATACAAACAATTTGAAAAGAAGATTTCGACCAGGAGAATATCAAGGTTCAAATTCAAGAACGATCAAAGATAGATAAGGACATAGTCCCTAGTATGGTCGCCAAATATGTTGATGCTCAAAATGACATGGTTTGGGGAAAGAAACTTAGAATCACCCTTGGAGGGCAGGTCATGTGGATGAAGAGGTATGGGATCCCGGGTTGCAATATTTAGAGCCCTAATATAGACAAGATTCAAAGGATGATCAAATGGCGTTAAATACATACATGAAATGAAAGTGAGGCTGGATTGTATTAAGGAAACATGAGAACAATTTCAAAATTGAATGCTAGTACATTAAACAAGATATGTGCCCCATCAAACCACTTGTGCATGTTAATTCCTGAGAATGAAATTGATTAACTAATGAAAAGATAAATGAAATGAATTGTAAAATAATTACAAGAATACAAAAGGTTGTTAGTAACAAATTTCTGAGAAATAAATAGTCACTCGCAAGCATGTAAATGCGTCAATAATTAAATCTAGTTTGTAGCTTAAGTAATATTAAGAAGCTTTTCTAAGCATGCAAAGAGAAATGTCCAATTATGTTCAAATTAGAAATTTTGAAATGCCTTCAAAATTCAGTGAGTTATTAATGCATTGACATTAGTTAAATGAAGACGAACTTTGCATATTCATCGTTAACATAAAAATGAAGTAATAATTTGCATTTTTCTGACATCCAAGAAAATTTTACATCATTTAAAGGCATGAAAAAGGAAATTGGCCTTATCATTCAATTTTGAAAATTTTCAAATGCAATCAAAGATCTTAGTTTATTAATGCATTGAAATTACTGAAAAATAGTAAAGTTGCAGATTGATCGATTGCTGAAAATAGATTTATAAATAAAACAAATAGATGAAATAAAAAAGAGTACAAAACTCTACGAGATGGCTACTTTTGTCTGAATTATCAGGCGCCAAAAAGGCATACGACTAAAGGTTAAATATCGATTTTTTTAATGTACATATGATTACAAAAGATAAAATAAATAATATCTACTGTCCCTGTGTATGCATTATGATAGTTTTGTATAATGTAAAAAAGAAACACAAAATGAAAGCATAGTTAAAAAAAAGATGAAGAAAGGTAGAAATATTATTTTGGTCTTGAAAATAATTTTAAATCAACCAACTTGTTCATTTGGGAATAAAAGAAGTTCCTCTTTGAAACTCTTGTCATCATTGTTATGTTATGCAATAGCGAAGTATGGGGGTGCAACATTTCTAGACAATCTTGGAGAAATATTGAGCAAATCTAGAAGCGGTTTATAACTTATAACCTCAAAATTAAAAGAAATACGCCTTATTCTATTCTCCTCATAGAAATGGGCCTTTCTCCCATCAAGAGTATGGTTATGAGTAGGTACCCGATGTACAAGCATAAGATAAATAACATGGGAAATAAGAGACCTCCTAAAATTGCTTTAAAATCAAGTCAAAACCAATTATGCCTCAAGCAGGGTTGGTGTAAAGATAACATGGCTTGTTTAAACCATTGGGGATTTGACGAAAATGCCACTTTGCAGAATATCAACAATATAGAAATATTATTACATATAAGTTTAAAGAGAAATTGTGGTGTGAGGAAAAATTAGAGGTTGAAAGAAAATTAAGATACCATAAGGAGCTCATTAACCCTAATTTGGAAGATCAAAAGTATCTCTTAATATTAACTAGTTCAAAGAATAAAATTGATATCTAGCTAATAATAGAACAAACTCTCATGAGATCCATAGAGAAACAGGGCGCTGGTTTATTCCTAAAACACTATGGGCGTAAAGGGTTTGCCATCTTTGTGAGTCTATGAGCATTGAGGATGAAAATCACTTTCTCTTAGAGTGCCCTACTTACACCTACATTAGATTTGAGTTTCATAGTATTTGTTACAATACAAACCTTTCTAACCTCCTAACTTGCCAAAACTAGAATGAGCTCAAAAAGCTTCTCGCAAAGATTTTTGAACTTAGGAATACAATTTTAAAGCAAACCAAATAATACCCTTCTTAAGATCTGATAGACCATAGTTAGTCTCAGTTGACGTTAATCTCCATCATCATCATCATAGTCTCAATTTTATTTATAATTTATAATTATAAATAAAATACTTGATTATATGTCACATCATGTTGTAATGATGGAATAAAAAAAAGTTATCCCATGATTAATGGATATCAAAAGATCATATAGTTTAGTATTTTTTAACATTACAATATTGCATTTTCTTAAAAGGAAATATTTAGAAACAAATTCATAATTGAGATATGGTTGATTGCCATTGTATAACAATAAATGCATATTTTCATTTAAAAAATGTATAGAAAAAAGAAAAGATAGTAATGATTGTCTTGTGAAAGTGTACATTGAAAAATAAATGACCTCACAAGGGGTATAGTGAGGTGATAAAGTGGGGTTGAGATTGAAACGTAATGAATGATAGGTTTTTTTTTTCAAAAGAAAAAATCCTGTCCCTGGTATTCATATTCAATCAAAGGGCATAATACATAACTAGTGTGATACCAATACAGACATCAGCAAATAGTGATGTTCCGAGCTGACAGGAAGAATGGTTAGGCCATAAAGGTCTATACTAAGCATACAATGAGGAAGAACATAAATATCTCCATGCAGAAAATCAAACATCTATTCAGAGAGCACAAAGAGAATCTAGAAGACTCTTCCAAGAGGACCAACATTATATATCGAAGACGGATAAAAAAAAGTTCCATAACCAGTACCATAAACAGAGATAGAGTCCAACTCAGGTACTAAAATAAGAAACTCAGAAGAGTATGTAATATCCATACATAATGATAGAATCGTCATATAACTCAGATATATGACATAGGCCCAAATCCAGATCCAAGGACTCTTTGGAGAATCCATCCGCAGTCTGATTGTGCCCTCTATATATATGCTGAAAATCTAGGCTGAGGAATTTTGGCATCATTTGTCTAATGGTCTCACACCAATTATCTAGAACCAGGCAAGTCAAGGATGCCTTGCCCAAGGCCCAGTTGATAATAACTGGTGAATCTCCAAAGATGTGCAGATAAGGGAGCCCCACATAATTTTCCCAATACAAGAGAACCCACAAAGATAGGAGTTCAGCCTTGGTATTGGTGCACGAAACAAATCCCAATTTAATGTGTAGGGAGTGGAATTTACTGATAGCAATGAATACACCTGCTCCCTCCCTTCCCAGCTGCAGTAACACCATCGAAGAACCCCACCGGATAAATCAAATCAGGAGTAGGCCCAATAATCCTGTGCTTCATTTTTCTCTCCGGAACAAGAAATATTTGGACAAGAAGATTAATCATACTGGTGAGAACCCCCAGAGAAGTTCTAGAATCTTAAAAAATGATCCGATTTCTAGCTTTCCAGATGCACCAAAAAACAAAAAAGGGTAGATAATACTGCCTAGGATTGTTCCTTTCCCAGGTTTCCAATAGAGACCCAAGAGACGCATCAGAGACATGCCACTTGCAGTGATGGGAGCCACTCAATACTGCAAAAATGGATCTAGTCACCGAATAGTCCACAAAAAGATGATGAACAGAATCCTCGCCCGAGAGACACAAACCACAACGACCTGGTCCCTGCCAACCCATGGCCATCAGGCTATCCCAAGTTAAGACCCAATTTTTTAAAGCCAACCATACAAAGCACTTAATATTTAGAGGGAAGGACAAGTCCCACAGCCCAGTCAATAAGTTATCCACGCAGGGGCTCAGATAGGAATTAACAATCAGATCATAAGCAAGGGCAGCAGTAACCTTGCCAGTTTTTTTGTTGTGTGCCCAAATTAGCGAGTTCAGTCCCTGTCCTAGGTAGATACCACCAATCTGCAAACCCGAGATATAAGAATCCCACACAGACTTCCAAATGCCCCCAGGTCCAAGTCATCGGCCGATAACTACTGCGAAGGAGAGTCCAAAAAGGGGTGCCACACATGCTGTAAGGATGAAATCCCATAATCACCCATGTAGATAATAAGTTTAGGATAAAAAAAGATGCACAGAGAAACACCAATGACCGGGTCAACACCAATACGAACATCCAACCCATTGCCTACCTTCCAGCTGAGACATCTGCCAATCCAAGGGAGGGTCTTGATAAATCGATTCCAAACAATGGAGGAGTTCATGAACGCGGATTTTTTATTCCCAAACCAATCATCCAGAGACATCTCTTTGAGGTACTTTGCTGAGAGAACACGATGCTAGATACCCGAGTCGTTAAGCGCCTTCCAGAAATTGCTGAGCCTTAACGAAATACTGAACCAAGTTAATTCTTGATGCCCCAGCCCCCAAAATTGCGAGTCCTGGAAAGCAGCAGCCAATCCACAAGATGGAATCTAAATCTGTTCTTGCAAGAGCCCCAGAGAAAAAAAAATATCCGTTGTCTCATCTTGTTCAATATAGAGACTGGAATCCGGGCTAGGGTGAGCCAATAGATAGGTAAGCTTGTAAGAACAGCCCTGATAAGTACAAGTCTACCTCCAAGAGAAAGCAGCTTATAAGACCAGTGCCCAATTCTTTTTTCAGATCTCCTCAAGAGCCAGATATGGTCCTTTACCCCATACCCAAGCGGCTTGATGTAATACCCAAGATACTTAAACCCCTGATGTATGGGATCAACATTATAAGGCATAAAAAGATGAATGATTTCCAGAACACCCACCTCCAATTCATTGAAAAGAAGCCCAGGCTTGTCCACACTTATACACATGCCTGAAGCAGCACATAAAGTTTCGAGAATCACCTCAAAATCCATCCATTCCAACATAGCACCAATACCAAAAAGCACAACATCATCGATGAAGAGCAAGTGTGTAAGGGTAAGTGTTACGGAGAGAAATTCCTATGGCTTGGGGTACCACAACAGACAGCTAGACTCCATAAATCAATCTTCTCCAATATGCAATAGAAATAAACAATCTA
>LPNX010054658.1:0-16470 GCA_001517045.1 Pseudotsuga menziesii
GGGCGGGACTGTGTATTTAATTTTTTTTTTATGATTTGCAAATCGCGCACGCGTTTTAGTGAAGCAAAACGCGCGCGCATTTTATTGAAGCAAAACGGGAGCGCGTTTTATTGAAGCAAAACGGGAGCGCGTTTTAGTGAAGCAAAATGGGAGCGCGTTTTAGTGAAGCAAAACACGCGCGCGTTTTTGTCTACTATCCTAATTGGCATGCATGTTGGCAGCCTTGGGATTAGGCTTGGCAGGGTCGGGATTGCTTGGGATGATTTCTATTTTATGGATCAAGCGTGATTGACTTCATTCTACCATTGCATCTAAAAGGTCCATCAACTTCTTGCACACACCCTAATACATTTTTTTTTTAATTAGGGTTTGTACCTGTTTATTTTATGAACTTTTAGGGACTTGTCAAAAGTTTCCTTAAATTATCTTCTTGAATTTTTACACTATTTATCATAAATACATTATACAACTTGATGAGAACTTTATACTCAAAATGAGAACTCCTCCCATAAAAAATTCATATTTTTCAATAAAAACTTAAAAACCAACCCTCAAATCGAAAAGTGGTGTTACTAGTAGCACCGATTTTTTTGAGGGATAAAATTATGACTTTTTGGAGATCTCAGTGAGTGCCGATGCAATCAAAACCCTAATTCAACCCCAAAATAAAAAAAAGTGGTGTTACCATTAGCACACTTTTTTCAGGGGGACTAAAATTACGACTTTTTAGAAATCTCGACCGTTGTCGATACAATCAAAACCCTAAATCAATCCTTGAATCGAAAAATAGTTCTACCGGTGGCATCCATTTCTTTCACTGGATTACAATTACATTCATTTTGATACAATGCATAGCGTTAAAAAATATTAATTTTTTTCTTTAAAAAAAAAGATTTTAATTTTAAAAATATAGTTTTATAGAATTTAAAAAAAACATTTTAAAAATGGTCCAATTTATAAAACTAATTTTGAATTGTGAAAAGAAAACAAAAACATAAATATTAAAGAAAAAAAAAATTAAAACCATTTTTTTAAATAAAAAATATAATTATAAAAACTAAAAAAAAATAAAAATCCAAAAGTAAAAATAAAAACCAAAAACTAAAGGAAATTTTTTCTGAATTTTTATTTATTAAAAAATACAATTAAAATTAATTAAAATAACAATTTTTTTTTAAACAATCCGAAAGTAAAAACTAAATAAAAACTTGAAAAGTGTAAAAAAAATAAATACAAATTTAACCAATTTTAAAACACTTTAAAAACAATTAACAATTTTTGAATTTAAAAAATTTAAAACTAAAAATATTTTGAACAACTTAAGAAAACAAAAACAAAAACTGATTTAAAAAAAAAAAAACATTAAAGAAAATAAAATAAAAAACAATTAAAAAAACTTAAAATAATTAAAATAAACCTCCTCACCCGTCTCTTTTCTTTGCGTATCCACACCCTTCCCCCTTCCCCTCTCCTCTCACGCTTCCCACCCTTCCCCACCCCCCCTCCTCTTGTGCTCCCCACTTCCCCACCCTTTCCCACTCTCTTGAGGCACCTCTCCGACCTCTCTGAATCCCACCACCCTCCCTCTCTCGTCTTCGCAGCAGGGAGACTTGATTCCCAGAATTGAGTCTCCCTAGGGAGAGGGGAGAGGGAAGGAGATAAGAGGATAGGTGCAGGAAGAGAGGGATGGGAGGTGGGAGTGAGAGTGAGAGTGACCGAAGATGTGACAGAGGGGGTTGAGCATAGGGGGGAAGGGGAGAAGAGAGAAGGGAAGGGGGAGGGAGTGTGGGTAGAGGAGGGAGAAGGGATGGGGAAGTGGGTTAGGGAGGGAGAGGGGAGGGGAGGGAGAGGGGTGAATGGGGTGGACAAGTAGGGATAGGGGAGGGGAGTGGCAAGGAAGGTAGAGGAGAGGACGAGGGGGTGGTGGGTGGGATGTTTTTTTTTAATTTTTTAAAATTTAATTTTTAATTTTGTTTTAAAAATATTTTTGATTTTTTTTTTAAATTTTGTATTATTTTTAAATTTGTATATCTTTTTAAATTTTTTGTATTTTTAAAATTTTCCTTTGGATTTTGTTTTTTAAATTTATTGTATTTTTATTTTATTTTGTAATATATATATATATATATATATATATATATATATAACCCTAATTTCAAGGATCAAAACTATCTTTCTATCTTAACAAACTCAAAGAAAAAAATAATATGATCAAGATTAAAACGAACTCTCATGAGCTCCATAGTGAAACTAGGTGTTGGACAACCCCTAAGATCCCTTAGGATGAAAGGATTTTCCATCTATGAGACTCTAAGAACGGGAAAGATGAAAATCATTTTCTCTTTGAATGTTGGGATTTCACCCACATTATATCTCAATTCCAAAATATTTTCTCTAGCACTGACCTCTCTAGCCTTCTAGGCACCAAAAACTATAATGAGCTAAGAACACTCCCTTCTAAGCTTTTTGAGCATAGGAATAGTATTTTAAAGCAAATCAAATAAGCTTTATCTTGCATTTTCTCTTAATGTATGATAGACCAAGTTTGGTCTCAATGGAGGTTAAAGACCATAATCATCATGATAAAGTTGTATTTTTTTAAAAAAAAAATTGTTTGATTTATTTTTAATATTTGCTATTTTTTTATTTATTTTAAAATTATTTTTAAAAAATTAACATTTTATTTATTTATTATTTTACAAATGCATCTAATTTTTTTAATTGAAATTGGGCTATATCTTTTCTTTAAAAAAATATTTAAAAGAAAAAAATTACGCCATACATAGTTTCGAAATAAATGCAATTGTAATGTGACATAAGGAATTAGTGCCACCGATAGCACCACTTTACAATTTAGGAGTTGATTTTGAGTTTTGATTTTACCGACACTAGTCGAAGTTTCCAAAAAAATGTGATTTTAGCTCCAAGGAAAAAATGTGCTATTGGTAGCACCATTTTTCAATTCAAGAGTTGATTTAGAGTTTTGATTGCATCAACATCGATTGAAATTTTCAAAAAATTGGAATTTTATCTCCATAAAAAAGGGTGCTACTATGTTATTTGTAGCAGCACTTTTAGATTTAGGGGTTGATTCAGAGCTTTGATTACCTCTACACCAGTTAGGGTTTCCAAAAAGTTATAATTTATTCGAAAAAAATAGAGGTTCTACTAGTAGTACCATTTTTTTTTATTCAGGGTAAAAATAACCACTACATGCAACCTACAAAAAATCTAGAACTCTCGAGAGTTCTTGTCAAGTTGTATAATATGTTCGTACCAAGGATTGTTTCTTTTATTTCCCTTTTTACCCGATACTTCAATAGAGAACTTATTAATGGAATATGAGAGGATTGTAGTAAAATTATGATAGAGGTCTTTTATATGATAGAGGAAACAATTCATTATCATTTAGAAAATTACCATCTTTATTTTTATTGAATATCATGAGATTTTGGCTATGATACTTTTTGGTTGAATATGTAATGATCACTTGAGTGATGTTGTTGGTTGTGTAATGATCATCTCTATGAAAGAAGTCATAAATAACTCTAACATTAAATTGGAGTTATCCCACACACATCATGTGATACAATATCTTATTACCATTCTTTATATAAGGGAGGTGGAAAACTATTTATCCCACGTGTTATGGGATGCAAATCTTCCATACCTCTAGCTACGTATTAAATGTTAAGGATACCCTTTGGGGTATGTTGGTGAAACATCATTATGGAATGATGTGAATATGGAGAGTGATGTGATGCTTATGTGAGGATTCCATGCATTATAAGATGGATATTTCTGAAAAATAAGAAGACAATACCTTCTCGTGGATGTTTCCCCATTTGAGGTTTTACCATACATATATGGTGTATCATTTCTTTTCTCTTATCTATAGTTTCTTAATTTGGTTATATGGTGCTTGCATGGATAGAAGGTTGACTAGTATATTCTTGCAATTGATTTTCATGTTAGCAAACATATTGTTGTATGTTTATGCATATTCTTATTATGATAAGATGATATAACGGTGGTTATATTTTGCTCTACCTTCTATTGGGTGTGTTATATTATTTTCATGTGGATTGATAATAGAATTCGATAGTTGATTAAAACAAGTCAATTGGAATTATATTCAATAGATGATAGAGTTTTGGCCGACGATTCAACTAGCATAGTCGACTGGTCATCGATCACAACTAGTCGATGGGGAAGTCAACAAACACAAAGAGAGCATGGATTCAATGAAGCTCAGTGAGCTATTGACTATGGTTGAGTCATTTATGTCAACTGTAACTAAATAACTACATTCATTTAGGAAGTTATGGACCACCATTGATGATCAGTTAGCCATAACTACTTGGGTATCACGAGCTAGTGCCTATGTTTGCATCCATAAACATGATGTAAGGTATAAGGCTATGTACGGTGAATGAAAATTACTTGTGCAAGAGTAATGAATTCATGCTTTAGTTTTAGAGATCGTGTAAATCATTGTTGTAAACATCAGTTAAGAGTTTTGTTAATAGATGAGTGGTAAAGCTCATTGGTTTGTTTGTTTTCTCGATAGAGGGGTTTTTTTAGGGTAATTTTTGTGTACTATGTGTGACTATGTTTTTTTCCATTAATGAATATGTTATATGTTTAACTGTAAGAATCATTATGCATGCTCACTGTATTATTTATTAGAACCCAAAAAATTGTATCAAAGTTATATTTGGATTCAAGGGGATAACGTTTTTGCTAAGGGTTTGAATTGGTCCTCGATGTGGTGCATCTCTAGTTTTAGTGGGAGTTTTAGAACGATCGATTCATAGTTAAGAAAGGTCGAAAGTTCGAGGATATAAATTGAAAAGTTTAATTGACAGAATTTTGAGCTTTGGAATCTTAAAATGGAGGATCTCCTTGTAGATCAATAATAATTAGTTGTTTCCATCCGTGGAACAACTTCGATAGGTATGTCATCGGAAGATTGATAGGAAATCGACAAGAAATGAGTACAATCCAACTTTGTTTAGAATATTATGTGTTGCTCAATCTCTCAGGAGAAGACACTATACAAAACCTGTGGAAAAGTTGGGGAACTTGTACCTATTGAAATATTTGGTTAATAAGATGTTTCTTCAGAAGAATTTATATCTTCTGAGGATGAATGAAGATGTCTAAGTTACATAGCACATAAATGCATTTAAAAATTTGGTTAGTTAGTTGTTGTCCATGGATATTAAAATCACGAAGGAGGAGAAATGTATCTTTCTATCATGTTCTTCTCTATACTCATGGGATATAGTAGTCATGGATATTGGAAGTTATAATACCACATTGAAGATCGATGGTGGTTGCATCTATGTTATCGACAGAGGAGATGAGACGAGATAACATGGAAGGTTCGACCCATGACGCCTTGGTGGTGAGAGGTCAATCGGTCGACAGAGGAAAAGGAAAATCCTCCAACATAAGATCAAAACCGAGGGGTATCGGGGAATTAGGAAATATTATGCATTTTAAGTGAGATTGTAAGTTTATGGAAGTTGAGAAGAGAAAAATATCTAAGGAAGCACAGTTGAATGGAAGTAATCCTTCAACTAAAGGAAAAATGGATGTGTATTTGGCCTCACCAAATGCACAATCATAGCTCGATTCTTGTTTGAATGACTCTAGTGCATCATTTCATATGACACAACACAATAAATTGTTTAGTGAATATGAGCAATTCGATGGCGGAGATGATCTTCTAGAAGATGATTCATTGACCACTATTTTTGGATGATGTAAGTTTCTATTGATATTAGAATATGGAATGAGAGGAACTCTTCCAGAATATTGTAAGTTTGGATTGAAACTTGAGTTTTGTAAGTAAGATAGGGAATGTAAGTGTTAAGTTTGTATTTGATAAATATACATGCAAGATGGTGTGAGGAATGATGGTGCCAATGAGAGGAGTCTAGGTTGGAACACTATACGACCTATTGAGAAGAATAGACATTAATGGATGTGTGACTAGAGTCTTTCATGAATACAATGATATATCCTCATGTCTAGTTGACTCGACCATGTTGTGGAATCAAGCAATGGGACACATTTGTAAGAAAGGAATTTGTTCTATGCATAATAAAGGTATGGTCAAAGGTCTCCCTAATTATTTTGAAGAAGTAGACTTGTGTGAACATTACATTTATGGTAAATATAGTCATGTAAGTTTCTCATTCGGGGTTACTAGGGATAAGGAAACAATTGAGTTAATACATAGTGATGTGTTTAGATCGTTACCAGTCCCATCACTAGGAGGATCATAGTATTAGGTCTCTTTCATAGATGGTTTCTCCATAATGACATGGTTGTATTTTTTGAGGAAGAAATATGAGGTCTTTAAGAAATTTCAATAGTTCGAAGCTCTTGTAGAAAATCAAAATGGACAAAAAATCAAGGTGTTGAGAACTAATAATAGAGGAGAATTATGTGGTAAGGCATTTTACCAACTCCCAGACAACGCATTATAGCTTGAAAAAACTCAAATCTAGACACTCCTCAACATAATAGAGTTGCTAAAAGAATGAATATAAATTTATGGAGAATGTTAGGAGCATGCTCAGTGGTGTAGGTACCACACAAGAATTCTAGGGAAAAATAATCGAAATCACATGTTACCTAGTGAATAGTGTTGACATTACATCATCAGGAGTCATTCTCCAGTCTTGTGAGTGATATCAAGACAATAGATTTGTGAGTAATATCGAGTCCTACAAATATCCTCATATGATTGAGTTGGTGATGTTGTAAAAGCTTGTGAGTAATATCAAGCTGAGTCTTGTGAGTAACATCAAGACAATATACTTGTGAGTAATATCAAGTCAGTAAAGCTTGTGAGTAATAGCAAGTCGAGTCTTGTTAGTATCAAGACAATAGACTTGTGAGTAATATCAAGTTAGTCAAATTTGTGAGTAATATCAAGCTGAGTCTTGTGAGTAATATCAAGGCAGTAGACTTCTGATTAATATCAAGTTGGTAAATCTTGTGAGTAATATCAAGCTGGGTCTTGTGAGTAATATCAAGACAATAGACTTATGAGTAATATCAAGTTCTACAAATACCCTCATGTTGTGAGGTGGTGTACTTTACTGTGTAAAGTAGATATATTATCTGATGTATGGTTAGTCATGGTCAACAACTTCTACAAGTATCCTTTAGGGATTATCTACCCCTAGAGTGATTTACTTTAGCATGTGACTATATGACCTGAGGTAATACATATGATAATAGGTTTGGAAACAATCTAATGAGTATGATATGATATAGAATTTATGAAAACAAATATGGACCATGTAGAGATATTTAATATAGGCACATAGATGGAGAGATAATTTGAATTGCCCATGTTTCCACCAAGTGAACTCGAATTGATTAGATATCAGTTGAGTATTAGTTATGGTAAACAAAGTTCAATTAATTAAGGAATCAACTCCTTAATTTATACAAGTGATTGTTGGAAATAAACACTGATGGAGAAGCACTAGGCTTGTTTAGTTACATGCAGTTCTGTTTAGATAATGTTCAGTTACATTCAGTTCCGTTCAGTTACATTCAGTCACATGCAGTTCCATTCAGTTACTGTTTAGTTACATTCGGTTATGTTCAATTACATTCAGTTATGTTCAGCTACATTTAGTTGCATGCAGTTTCGTTTAGTTAATGTTCAGTTACATTCAATTTTGTTAAGTTACATTTAGTTCTATTCAGTTACATTCAATTGCATGCAGTTCCATTTAGTTCAGCTTATTTACACTCAGTTATATGCAGTTACACTCAATTCCATTAAGTTACATGTAGTTCCATTCATTTCAGCTCAATACACATAGTTAACAACTCAGTTAGAGTTATTTAATTAATGGAGGGCACATATCTTCTCGTGGGAGATAATTATGGAGTGCCATATTGGAACCAGGTCCATGGGTGGTAGATGATTGAAGATGGATTAGTGTTCTAAGTGTTAACAAATTACTGATACATGCAACTATTATATTTTTGTTGTAAAACCTAATTTGAATTGTTATTAAAGTGTTATGCACTTGGCAAGTTAGAAACGGTGTTCTATTCGATCTCCACTCTCTGGTGCTCTCAGTGAAAGAAATATGCTATTTTGTTGTAATCATTCTCTACTACTTATCAATCATACTCTAAGATCGTTTGCTGGTTTTTTTATCCTCTAAATTAGTGGAGGGTTTTCCTAAGGTATATCCTGTGTTCTATGGTTTGATTTATGTATTTGGAATATTGATGAGATCTATATGCATTGTTATTATGGATTAAAGTTTTAAAGTTCATTTATCTTTATATTTTTCTCAATCACTAACGAATAGGTAATTGTTTATGAATTTGGTTGACAAGAATCCATATGAGGTTTTTTTGGGCTACTAAGAATCCCTCTCTTTCACATCTTAGATTATTTTGGTGTGATTCCTTATGCATGTCCCAAAGGAGAAAATACGAAAACTCGACAAAAGTCTGGAAATGTATCTTCATCAGATATAAGGATGGAGTGAAGGGGTATACGTTTTGGAATCTAGTCACAACAAAGAATTTTATAGTAGAGATGTGATCTTCAAATAAGTTGGAGGTACTTCCAGGGTTGAATAGGTCAAAAGATAAAAGGAACCAGAAAAGCAAGATTTTGAAATGGATTATGAAAACTTGGGTTCATCTAAGTCAACTGAATATGACAAAGAGGTGGAACAACAAACTCCAGTCATATGGAGTTATTGTCGAGTAAAGAAACACTCTGAAAGGTAAAATCCACTTTCTTTTTTCTCTGCTTTTGTGTTATAGTCCATTGAAGACGATCCCATGATAGTAAAGGAAGCGATCAAATCGACAAAGGGTGAATTATGGAAAAAAGAGAGGAAAGAAGAAATCGAGTCCTTGAGTAAGAACAAAACATGGGATCTCGTTGCATTATCAAATGGAAGGAATTTCGTTGATGGTAAGTTGGTTTTCAAGAAAAATGTGACTGCAACAAGACAGGTTGAAAAGTACAAACCTTGAATGGTAGAAAAAAAACATATTCCCAATTCAAGGGGGTCAAACTTGGTGAATTTTCTCTATTGTTGCTAAACTAACTTCCATAAGCCTAGTACCAATTCGTTTATCTACAACATTTGATCTTGAGAGAGAACAGATGGATGTAAAGACAACATTTATTCATGGTGATCTTGAAGAATATTTTTTTATGAAAAAACCTAAAGGTTTCATAGTGAAAGGAGAGGAGAAGTTGGTATACAACATCAAGAAGTCTCCCTATGGTTTAAAGAAATTGCCTAGGATGTGGTACCATAAATTTTATATGTATATCCAATAACTAGGGTTTGTGAGAAGCTAGGTTGATCACTATGTGCATGGAAAGAAAGTCAAATATCACTTTATATATGTAATTTTGTATGTCAACAACATGTTGTTGATAAAAAATAGCATGGATCTAATCAAGGAGGTAAGAATCCAACCGTATTCCAAGTTCAACATGAATGAGCTTGGAGCAACTCATTTCATTCTTGGAATTGAAATAAAGAGAGATCGAGCATATATAAGAATTTGGTTAAGTCCGAGTAAATATGTTGAGACAATTATAAAATGTTTCAACATGCAAGAGTGCAAACCATTCAAGGTACCTATTCATGTAGGAGTTAAGTTATCTATTAAACAAGGTCTTAATACACAGGAAGACATAGAGTACATGAGACATGTTCCCTACGCTAGTGTTGCAGGTAGTCCGATGTATGCAATGGTATGTATTCGACTTGATATTTCCCATGTAGTGGGAGTATTAAGTAGATACATGTCGACTCCTAGAAAGGAGCATTGGACTAGAGTCAAGAGAATTTTTAGGTATTTTTGTGGCTCAACGGATTATGTGATTTGCTACCAAGGAAAATCTTAAGTTTACAAGAATATATATGTACATGGTGTTGTTGGCTCTAACTGGTTTAGATATCTCGACAATAGACGGTCTACCAATGGATATGTTTTCAAGTTATTCAATGGAACAATCAATTGGATGAGTAGGAGGTATTCGATCATTACACTATGGACTACTGAGGTTGAATACATGGAAACCACTCATGCAAGCAAAGAAGTGGTCTGGTTGTAGAGATTGTGTTCAAAGAATGGGTTTAGGCAATGAGCTAATAGGTTGGATTTTGACAGCAAAAGTGCAATCTTCCTGGTTAAAAACCCTGCAAACCCTGCAAAGTGCTATTGGAAAAGATAAACACTATGAAGAACATTGAAGACTCATTTACCCAGTCTATGAGCACTGAAAGGTTTACTTGGTGTATGGAATTACTGGGGTTGTTAGCCCGACTTAAGTGAATTGAAGGTATGAAATATCATTTATGTGCAAAGAAGACAACAAGGTTATATTGTTGGGTGTGTTATATTCTTTGCATGTGAATCGATGGTCGAAGTTGATAGTTGACATACGATAGAAGTCTCGTCAACGAGTTGACTAGCATAGTTGACTAGTCATCGATCACTATTGGTTGACGAGGAAGTTGACAAGCAAAAATCAGGCATGGATTTGATGAAGCTCAATGAGTGGTCGATTATGGTTGAATCAATCAAATCGAATGTAACATAATAATTTCATTCACTTAAGAAGTTATGGACCACCATTAATGAGAAGTTAGCCATAACTAACTTGGGTATCACGAGTTAGCGTATATGCTTGCATCTATAAATATGATGTAAGGTAGAAGGCTATGTATGGTGAAGGAAAAGTACTTGTACAAGAGTAGTGAATACATGTTTGAGTTGTAGTGATCTTTGAAATCATTGTTGTAAACATTGGTTAAAAGTGTTGTTCATAGATGAGTGCTAAAGCTCACTAGTTTGTTGGTTTTCCTTAGTAGAGGGGTTTCCAGGGTAATTTTTGTGCACTATGTGTGGCTGTGTTTTATGCCATTGATAATTATGTTATATTCTTAACTGTAAGAATCATTATGCATGCTCATTGTATTAGGTATTAGAACCCAACACCTTCTTTGGTAATTTTTTTTTTTACAAGCAATAGTTCTTCAATTTTTTTGGGGGACCCTCCATATCTAGCATATTGTCCATAAAACCTATCCAACCCTTGTGGTTATTCTTTATATCTGGAAATTTTCTACATGCTTGAGAAAAAAAATTCAAGCCCTAACCCTCATCATTATTTCTTAGAAAAATTTCAGAATTTGTTAAAGATTTTCTTTATTTTTTATGTAGATCTAATTTGAAATACCTTATATAATAACATTATATCAAGGATATATCTTTCTTACAATAGATCTATTGTTTGTTCATCTATGGTTGTGTTTTTCCATAGGTTTTGTACATGACGATAACTAGTTTAGTAACTTTATGGTTTTTTTGGATAGTTTTAGGTAGATTAGGGCATACATGTGGCTTTTGTTTGGAGTGAGTGCATACACATGTGCCTTTCCCATAGAGAAAGTGCATACATGCACACTTATTCTACAGAGAAAGTGTTTTAGGCATATTTTTGACAAATGTTTTTTGCTGAAACCAATTTTCTGTTTGTTGTTTATGTTGTGGGCTCGTAGATACGTCAATAAGTTGTTGTTGGGTTTCATCATTAGTGAGAGATTTCAGTTTTATTCATTGATTCATATATTATTATGGTCATTAGTTCCGTGTCTTTTTTTCATTAAGGTTTAGTTTCTTAGTTTATTCATCATGTTTATAGAGGTTGTTTCTTGTTCCCTATTTACTTGTCTCTAACCTTCTTGTGTAAAAGATGTTTTAACATTTTCAGGGGCATGTATCTTTATCGTGTTATCACAATGACATCAAGAAACCAATTGATGGATAAGCCTACAATTTCTTAATGCTATATTGATCATATATAAGTGATATCATTTTTATTTTCATCAGTTTTTTCTCAATATTGCAACATGGTATCACTCTTCTAATAATGATGATTCTTCTAACATGGTATCATATTTTTATCACTGTCTATATGTTGTTGTTAACCCTTGTTTATTTAAAAGAAATTTCATATTCTCTATCATTCACATATCATGTCATATTTCTTATCATTATGTGCTTATCATGTTCATTAAATGGTTTACTCTTGGAAGTTATTTTGTGCATATTATCTCTCTGTTTACTTCACTTTCCTCAGAGGGGCATATTTGTGAAGAGTTGTGGGACAACTTGGTTATTCCATTCGTTCCTATCTTATGCATATTATAGTTTCTATATTTGATCATTCAAAATTGTTCCTCTCTACAACTTATCCTTGATGGCAACAAAGTTGAAACCTTTCACCAATTTATTCAAGATGTTTGAAGTTGTAATTAAGAAGGAATATAATGTAATACATACCATATAATATCACTTTATTTGAATAATTATGTAATGAAAGGAACGACCATCTTCTTCTACCAGTCATGATGATTATATGTTGGACACATGTTTTGATGGATAGACCATCTGAGGGTCTTGTATTTGCGATGTAATATTTAGTAGTGTTCTTTGGTTATGAATATTGTATCCTGAAACATTTATGATGTTTAGGCCATCTAGATTTATTGTCTTTGATATGAGGTATACTACATATTTCTTGTATTTGTTACCTTGATTGTGGTGATTGTCTATTGGCCACACTTTATGTTGCATTGGCCATATGAGGTTTCTGTTCACTTTTGTGGTGTTACGCAAGAGTTTATCGTACAACTTGGTTCAGGTGTGCTTTCATGATATAGTGAAAACTGGTTTTATATTTATCAAATCCATGAGGCAAAGTGTGTGCATATTCACATATTATGGGGAATTATGGAAGTTGTCATCAAGGGGGTGTTACTGTAATTCCATATTCATCCATTTGTATTATTTCTCCTTAGTCATCATTAAGGGTGAGTGTTGGAGTATGTAATGATGACTTGAGTGGTGTTGTTGCTTATATAATGATCATATCTATTAAAGAAGGAATAAATAACTCTAATATTATACAATTAAGTTATCTCACATGCATCATGTAATAAAATCTCTTATTACCATTCTTAATACAAGGGAGATTGAAAACTATTTATCCCACATGTGTTATGTGATGTAGATCTTCCATGCATCTAGCTATATAATAAAGGTAAAGGAGACCCTTTGAGGTATGTTGGTGAAACATCATTATGACATGATGTGAATATGGAGAGTGATGTAATTCTTAAGTGAGGATGGCATGCAAGTGTGAATAAGAAAATAATACCTTCCCATGGATATTTCCCCATTTAGGGTTTTACCACGTATATCTGGTGTATCATTTCTTTTCTCTTGTCTCTAGTTTCTTACTTTGGTTATATGGTGCTTATATGGATAGCATGATATACTAGTAGATTCTTTCCATTGATTTGCATGTTAGAAAACATATTGTTGTATGTTTATGAATATTACAAATATTCTAACAAATTTCTTTTATGGGATTGTTATGCATGAAAAAATTAAGGGTTAAAATCAAAGGTCTATGATTTGAGTGAGGTTCATGGTCGTTTAAGATGTCAAATTTTATTATTTAGTTGTATAAAGGGATATCCAATATTACATAATTTACCACACTATCGCAAATCCCATGAATACAAGCCATCCCGATAGAATTTGGCCACTTTATTAGACAATTGCAAATTATTACATCTCGAGCACTAAAAAACTTGACTAGCTTGGAACTGAACAAGTTTTCACCTAGATCTTAAGTACTTATTTTATAATTGCTAGACACAACAAGGTATTCATCTAACCAAAGAGGATTAGGGTTGGAAAATTTCTTAAGAGAATAGATTGGTTACTTGTAGTTCTAGCATTAAAATCGCCCATTAAGAGGTATTGTCTTCATTTCTTAAACTAGAAATATCATGCTCTAACCCATTGTAAGGATAAATTTTATCTAATTTTTTTTTCTTATAAAAGTTAGAATTAAAATGGGGGGAATAACATATTTTTGTGTAGGTTTTTTTAGCATTAATGTCTAAAATCTCCATCCATATTGGTTGAAAGGGTATTTCTTGTAAGACCTAACATGGGAGAAAATGTTCTTCCTAATGTAACAAGATATACCTCCATTTCCCCTATGATAGGATCTCTTGTTCCATATTGACTATAGGACAAACCCTTTTATGTTAGGGACCTTAGATTCTTTACGCTCCCAAGTTTCAACAAGCAATATAATATAACTTGGGACCTTTGTTCCATGGAAATCTCCAAGAATTCCAAGAGAGAACCTGAAGTGTGGGGAATTCCTATTTATTATTATCTTTTTGAGCTCTATCCCAAATAATGTTTAACAATAATTTATTTTTCTATTATTTTTGTGTAATTTGTTGGAAGTTTAGTCAAATGGGTCTAATCTATGTCATTGTGGGATGGAGTGTGATCCTCCCAACCAAGTTAAGTGACATGTTGATATCATTATGAGTATATTGTTCTAATAGCTTCCCTCGAGAACCAAATATCATATGCACATATGCACTTGTCTCTAGGAGCAATGGTTTAACTATAAATGTATTTTACTTTTATAATTAAAATTTTGATTTCTTTTAGTACTTGATTTTTTTATACTAAATAAAAGGATCTCATTTAAGAATTTGGTGTGTGGTTAGTCCATGATCTTAAAAATCGTTTAGTATTAATTAATTAATTTCCATGTAAAAATGTTTAAATTGTAAATTCAATATTAAAATAAAATTTTAAGAAAAAAAACTAAAACAATATGACTTTATTTAGAGGACAATTCCAAATATATTATCTTTATAGGAAAAAAGTAGTTTGTGGATCAACCTCCACATTTTATAAATGGCTATCAAATTTAACATTTATCACTTATTTATGACTAGATAATTCATATATATATTTGATGTTATGTTCAATTTGGATACTTCGTCGGGACGCTTATTATGTCACCGCAGGTGATATATATGAATTGGTAGATCCAATTAATTCAGTTGTACGGTGTTGATTTTGTTTGAAAATCTAATGTTAAACCATAATCCAATTTAAAATAACATAAACTATTTCTTAAAACATTGATTTATTCTACATTTGATTGGGGAAAAAAATGAATGACGTTTGTCTTGGGAAATGTTTCCCAGGCATAGGCGGCGAGGTGATGTAAGCTAAATTTAATGGTTGTTGAATGGTATTAAATGTCTGTACAGGAAATTGAGATTATATTCTTGAACCTACTGCATTATCGAAGAAACATCCTCTCTGCACTAGCTGCTGACAATCAATGCTAGTGACAACCTACTCGTCCTGACATGGATTATGAAAGAAACATGCAACATTCCACTTTGTTTGTTCCTCGATCAAGATATATTCCAGGTGCATGTGGTTGACAAGGATTTTCATGTCCTCTAGTTGTAGTATCAAAAACCGATCG
This sequence comes from Pseudotsuga menziesii, assembly GCA_001517045.1. NCBI lineage: Eukaryota > Viridiplantae > Streptophyta > Pinopsida > Pinales > Pinaceae > Pseudotsuga > Pseudotsuga menziesii. The sequence goes on from LPNX010054658.1 coordinate 15,413, forward strand.
AAAAAATCCATGCTCAGTTATATTCTGCAGTTTTCATGGCAATTTTTCTTTTCCAATTTCAGTTGGGCCGAAGGAGGAACAACCGAGGATTCTCAACCCTTAGACGAAGATTCATAGCTACCTAGTGGTAGTGGGAGTGTTAATACATTCTCATAAGGATAATATAGATTAAGCGAAGGTGAGATAGCAATGTATAGACCAAAGGAAGGACTAGGGCAGAGAGGAGGGAAGTCATGAGGACAAAAAATAGGAGCACAATCCCCCCTAGCTTAGACGATATAGAGAAATCCATGACAGGGGATGAGTCACCAAGACAAAAAATCTCTACCATCAAAATTCACGTAGGTTGGAATGCCATCCTCTCATCAATTAATGGTTATTCCTCTTGAGAAACAAAGAGAAACAAAAAATATACAAGTGGCTGAACTAACAGTTGTCGAAATATTCAGTCAAGAAGGTAACTTTGGTTTCTAGTTTGTTGTGTATTGTTTGCATTCCATTTTATTTCAATAGAACTTATATTACATCTAGAAGTCTCTTAGCTTAAGGCAAAATTGCCGTGAGATTGCAGTCTGTGTCATTGACATTGAAATATTGATGTCTCTTTTATTTCATATATTTTGATACATGGGAACATGATTAGAAGAGCCACATAGTATTGAATCCAATAGTTATGTTACTTTGTTTGAATTTGGATGTTCATCAACGAAAACAAATTGTGGAAAATACTCCTTGACAAAGCTTTCATGAGATAAAGTTCTAGATATATGTGATCCATGTTAATGGGAATGACAATGGGATTACCACGACGCCTGTTGGAGTGTCGGGGATTCGAAACCGTACTTTCGGATACAGACGACGTCGTTTCTTTTGGTTTGAAGAAGAAATTGAATACAACACTAAATAGCTAAATTTTGTAAACCTACAGAACTTAATTGTAATAACTTATCGTCCATTTTTGCACCCTAGATATTTTCGAGCTTGAATGTATGTATGTATATATATGTATGTATATATATACATACATATATACATACATATATACATACATATATATA
>LPNX010054658.1:16725-36266 GCA_001517045.1 Pseudotsuga menziesii
TATATATATATATAGAGAGAGAGAGAGAGAGAGAGAGAGAGAGAGAGAGAGAGAGAGAGAGAGAGAGAAGTGTGTTTTTCACTAAATAATGAATATTACCATCTTCGCAACATTCTTCATATTGGAGTGAGCAATTGCCAGGATATGGCGATGCTCAATACAGAACCATTCGGAAAGGTAAATATACTCAATACACTATCTAGAAATATACAAAATAAATATTGTGAAATACCTTTTCTCTGAACGTCAATAAGGCTTGCTTGCTCTTGCGGACATGTGCTTGTTATAGACGAAAAGTTGCAAAGCCTTGAAGTGGACGAGTTTATCTATAAAAAATTACTAATGCATTCGATGTCTGTCTGTCATTCGAAGCAAGTAATTAAGTAATTTACATCTAGTAATACCCCTCAGATGTATCCCTTTAAATGTCAGTAATGAATTCATTCTAATGATTCTAATTTGTAGTCATGATGTGTGATCTCAGCCTCAAACGCGTTTTCATCATGGGAGGCAATGAAGCCTCCACAGACTCTATGAGCTCTCTCAGTAGAGCATATTTAGATTCAAGTTCATTCCTGAATAATTACATATAACTCTCCATGTCCATTATTATCTCTACAAGACCTTTATTTTATTTTCTGCATTTTTTTATTTCAGTGAATAGAGAATTTGTTTTCCTGGACGACATAAAAAGGTTTATAGGTTAGAAGAAACTAGGATGTGAACTACCAAATATTTGGATAGTCGAAGCAACATTTTGAGAAATCAGGCCTTGTCTTTGGAAAGAGGCACCATACATGTGCCCACTTCTTTGTCAACAAACAAAATTTCAACTCTTTCGAATTGCAGACTCTCGACATTAAATATTCCCCATTCATTTCCTTAAAGCGGGAGATGACGCGGTATGCCCAATGTTTTTTCTTCATCACTTAATATTGAATTTTAATCTCTCACTTTATCTTTGGATTTTGATCTTCCATTCCTTACAAACATCTCGTGAATTTTGATCTTTCGTTCCTTGCAAAAAACTCATGAATTTAACGCTCACTAAATTGTAGAATGATGAACATTTGTTTGTAAAACATATCGTTTTTGAGCATATTGTTTTAATAAGTATATCCTCTCTATATATTTTTGTAGAGGTTAGATCTATGGGGTTATAAAGTACGTGGGATTGATTCCAATGTGTTCTCAATTTATCCCCAAATTTAGGTGTGATTATTGATGTAATTAATAATTTCATAGTATTTGTACTGTGTCATTGCTGTAAATTATGGGTTGATAGCTTAAGAATTCTAATAATATTTTTCTATTATAAATAGTTGGTCTATGGTCTTCAAACATAGTACAACTTTATAGAATGCCATTCTTTTTATATATTTATATATAGTTTTTTTAGAATGTCATTGTGTGGTTGTTTCCATTGAACTCATTGCATTAGTTTCAAAATGTTTCATTATAATATATGCTATGCAGTAGCCTTGGGATCTTGAACTTGGATTTTCCAATTTTGAGTTCTTTTTATTTTTCCAAATAAACTTCAACAACAAAAAAAACCATAAACTTCAACAACAAAAAACATCCCTAAACTTCAACAGAAAAAAAAAAACATCCATCCACAGCAGAACATCCGTAGCAGAAAGGAAATCGCCACCTTGTGGATCTTCTTATGTCCCTCTCCACTAGGTCCAGGTCTGAATATTTTTTTCCAAGATTTCCACCTCGTGGATCTTATTATGTCCCTTTCCACTAGGTATGAATCTTTTATATCTTTTATAGGACTAAATCTTTTGAATCTTTTATAGGGCATCCCTCTGATCGAAGGAACCAAGGACGGGTACTAACATTAATTGAAATAAATAGGCTCCTTGCACTTTTGCCACTATATATGCTATACAACGACTTTAATTTTGTCTAGGACTAGATATTGTATCTGGAATATGTCCTGGCTAATTATGTATTTGTTCCTTATCTGTCACTGATCTCCATAAGGAAATGGAAATAACATACATAATATACGGTCTCTGGGAGAGTGGGCTTGGAGGAAACTAGACAAGAGTTCATCAACTTGCAGTTTTATCTCCATGGTTTTAAATAGAAAGAAACCCCCTCAAGAGCGAGTTTCAGTGTATTTCAAATCATTTTCAACCTCAAAGAAAATATTTAAATCAGTTCAAAATACAATATTGAAGGGTCATGAAAGTGGCGTTGGAACTAAAAGTAGTTTGTGATTGCTGCATATCGATATGTTGGACATGGCCTCTCTTTTTTATATAGTATAAATAAATAAAAATAGACATACAATGTCCTCCACCATATATAAATACTTTGTATATCAAATTTCCTTGTCTAAAATAGTAAAATGTTAAACCATTAATCTACAAATAATATTGTATTTCCATCATCATAATTTTTCCTGGTTCAACAACATAGTTACATTTATACATTCAAAGTAGCAGTAGAAAAAATCCATGCCCAGGTTTGTTGGAATAACTTGCAATTTAGTCTATTGTGTGAGAATGGCCCTCGAGCTCCATGGATCACACAAAGTTCATCATTCACTAAAAATCATGCAACGTCTGAGTGTCTAGATCCTATTTTTTGGAAACGTGTGTGCTATAATGCAAACAATTAGAAAATAATTTCTAAACACAATTTAAGACTAGTAACTTAATACCCTTATCGATTTTTTCTCTCAAGTATATTTTTTAATAAATTTCCTTACATGCATTAAATAAACAAGATTCCATTTATAAGCATTTTTTAGGTTTCCTAAAAGATGTCCTTCATCGCTATAATGGAGAGCTTAGGCATGTATTTATAATGAAGATCCATTGTAGAATACCCCTTGTTCCCTCTCCAAACGATGGTCAACAATCAGAAGCATCATGGCATTCTCATTTACAAGAGTAGGTTCTATAACCTGAAACGTTCAACATAGCTATCTATTTATATGGCACTAACTATGTAGAGAATAGCTACAATAGTTGTGGGGACATTTGCTATATATTTTAAATTCTTCCTTGCGAGCACACGATGGAGAGGATGGTGAGTTAACATGTGTTAGAAACCTGGCATGTTTAAAATCTGCATGTCCAAGTTTCATCGATGTTCTTCACAATTAATTATATCACTTGTCCATCATATATTTTATCCTTTTCACCGCCACTAAAACATCATAACCAAACCCTGAATGTTATAGGAGTAGATGTGTCCTATATGTGATAATTGAATCCTCTATCACTATCTGCAAAGGGATGCAAGAGTCGATTGTATTGCAATTGCATTATTAATAAATAATTTTGAACGATCCTTGATAGCTTCATACTCAATTTGCGACACAAAAAAAACAAAAAGATACCTTCTCAATTTGCGACACAGAAAAAACAAAAAATACCTTTGCCCATGCAAAACTTACTAATGTAATAGACAAACCGTAATATCTTATCATCTAGCAATTTTTATCTACTTTTTTAGATTCATAAATTCAATGTGTTACTTGTTTAGATAGGTCACAATTACCAGGAACGTATGTTGCGCTTGCATCTAAGTCGAGAAGAGTTATTTTTATTTTACTAGGGGAATCAACAACTGGGGACAGGGTTGGTACTCTCCCAACGTTACCACTATACCTCTAGGTGCATCCAAAAGGCTCGAACCATGGTGTATGGGTAAGTTAAGGGGATTTGAACACAAGATCTTCCATTTACAACCATTTATAATAGTTCCACTTTACCACTTGATCTACCCTCCTTGGGCTGAAAAGCCAAATTGAATTGAGTTAGTGTTTGTCTAATGTATGACAATTAATCTTATAATATGACCATGTAAGCCATTTTAAATATAATTATGGAGCTTATTTAATCTTATTTCATTTATCAGGTGAATTGTGAATGTAATTGAAAACTAAGTAAATATATGGCGTACACTCAACACCAACAATATACAGAGTTCAACGAAGTTGTACTGAGCTAGCACCAACCTCGAGCTTCTTTAACATTGTTCAAATATATTTAACATTATTCAAATCTCCAAGGTGAATCATGATGAAAATAAAATGCATGATAAATTAATGCATACTGCATGTTCATAACGTGTAATATATGGTGGCCAATGAAGGTATAGAATAAAATCAATGTTGTGATGTGCCATCCCATAATAAAAATAATAGGAGTTAATTTTGGTGATTGTTGTATTCTTTATGAATTTAGATCTGTAATATTTGTCAATTTTTTCATGGTCAGTGGCCATGGTATCATCTCTTCAAATATGAAGAGAATATTTATATCATCATCTCCCACAATATGAATTTTCTTCTTTCTAACCAATAAAAATGTAAATATCTTTGAGGAAGTACCGACAATAACTCTACTTCAAGCCAGGCTACATTACACCACAAGTGAATGTGCACCAGCAATGACCCTACTTCAAACCAATCTGCATTACACCATTAGTGAATGTTCCCTCTAATTTTGAACTAATTACGACCATTGAAAGTCCATTTCTCTTGTATGAGAATAAAATATCAAGTGGAATGGCTTGAATTAATATTAAATCAACCCCACACCTCAAGTGTCCTCATTTTTCTCTAGCTTTGGAAGCAACTAGGACGAAGAGTATTTTTAAAAGGCCAATGCCAAAATAATTGTTTTAGGTAACGTTTAAGAATCAATAGCTTTTATTTTGTAGCAATATCAATAACTGTTAGTAACTGCGGTGATGTTGCCACCTCGTGGCTCTTGTTTTAAGTGTTGTATATTGTGCTGATATAATTGGACTTTCTATTAAAGATTCCATTTTTATTTTAAGCTTATTTAGATTCTAGTTTAGTAGTCAAAATATAAATGTCTATGAAATATTTAAACCAAGATCAATATGTAGATAGAGGTTGTATATGTTTGATGGGTTAGAGAAAGTATATAAGCATAATAAGTATATTCTAGTAATTGAAATTCAAATTATTTTATGATATTTTTTTATTAAATATTTATTATTTAAATTCAATTTATTTTATCATATATTTTTTATTAAGTATATGAATAAATCTATCCTTTTATCAACATTACATATTTCTTTCCCATTTAAATAGATCTATAATTTTTAGATATTCATTTCCCATTTGAATAGATCTATAACTTTTTCCATTTGCTAGCATATCTATGAAAACTTTATTTCCCATTTAAATAAATCTATAATTTTTTTTTGCATTTGCTAGCATATGTATGAAAACTTGATATTTATCGTGAATCAAAGGCATGCACTAGATAGATCCCTCTAAGATTATGTTGTCATTCATATTGTAATGTTTTTTTACTAACTTATATCTTTTCGAGACCAACATATATATATCTACAAGGTTTCCATGTATCTAGGTGCAATGCCATTTCCTCTTTGTGGTTTTTATTTTTTTTAAATGTAAACAAATAAAATTATTTTTAATGGAGAGTAACCATCATAATTATATTAAAATAAATATTCATAATATAGGCTTATAAATGTACATTGAACACATTAATATGTTTGTGTTAGTTATAGACATATTGTTAATTGCTAACCTAATAATTATATTTAAAAATATTTATGTGTTTTTTTTAATAAAAATGAACAATTTAAAAGATTACATAAAAAATATTGAAGTTAAATAATGATTTAGTCAACATGTAAGTGGATGAGGTTTTTCTCAAAATTTGCAGCATACTTTACTACATTATATCTTGTTCTATTGTAGCTAGTCAATTATACTTTGCATAATTTTTTGCACAATAAATCATACTTAAAAAAACATGCTTAAGAATGAATTAAAAATTAGCACACATGCTTATGGAATTGTCTTAGGCTTGGTTGAATGGAAATGAATTTTTCTTGTCAATATACATGCCATCCTAAAGTTGATTAACAATTTCCTCTTCTTTGAATTCTATGCGAATTGAAACCCAACATTAACAAAACCACGATATTGATATGTTTAATAGGTGCATGAAAACCTGAATGCAGGATGGGAAAAATTCGGCTGATCTAGGGTTTTAGAAATATTCTTAATGGATTCCTCGTGACATGGTACATTTCTGTTCTAGATGCCATTCTCTAAGCTCCGCTTCTCTTAGTTCCATTTCTCTTTTGTACTCACTCGTGGCTACCTATATTGGAGGGGAGATCAGTCCTTTCCAATCCCCCTTAACTCCTCCCTGCCCCATGCAACCTCAGGATTGTTCCCTGCCATCTGGCATCTCTCTTCCTTCTAATGTCCTACAACTTGACATCTCCAGGAACTATGATGGATGGCTTCCCCCGAAACACGGTTTCAGACAAACCTAAGACCCATACATGCATAGCCAAGTCCTCCGAAAAAACCAAGATCAACATCCCTCCTTCCAGAATTAATGCTAGAATCAATTACAAAAAGACTTATGCCCTCATCGAGAAGTTCATAAGCATTTTTCCCATGGAGAGAGCTCTTCTAAACTGGATCACCATCAAATGGAAGCCAAAAGCGCATTTTGACCTGTAATAGGTTCCAAATGGGGTTTTACCGTTATCTTCTCCCTACAAGAGGATATAGATCACATACTTGAAGGAGGTCCTTACTTCTTCAACTCCGCGGGCCTCTTTCTCGAGAACTGGATAGAACGTTTCAACCCAGGAATAGAAACTTTCTCCTGGGCACCAGTCTAGGTTCGTATCTACTCTCTTCTGTAGGACTATTAGGACAAAGAAACTCTTAAGGACTTCGGAAACTCCCTAGGTGACTTTGTCAAAGTAGCTGATAAAAATAAGAAACAAAGGTACACTTGTTATGCCTGAATATGTGTGTACATGCACATAGCCAAAACAAACCCGGACTCTGTCACCTTGACACATGAGGATACATAATGGGTTCAGCCGCTAGACTATGAACATGTGCCTTTGAGATGCAAAAAATTGCATGAACATGGACATCTATATCGGGAACTCCCTCAAAATAGAGCCTCCTCTGAGAAAAAAAAAAACCAAAGTGGATGAAGAGGGTTTCAAAAAAATCATGAACAGAAGGAAACGAGGTAAAAAAATCCCTCTGTTAGTAAAGCCTCCAATCCCACCACCAGCAATAGCTTTGGAGCACTTGCTACCCAACATGATGAACATGCTATTAGAGAAGATGAAGCGCCTCCTGCAATGAAGCGAATCCATTAAGAAACCTAGAAAGGAAAGAAAGCAGTAGATTCTAGTGATAATCCAAGAGATGATCCTTCCAAACAACCTCCTCATCTCGAAGAGAGTACTCATCATCCCAACATCCTCACCTCCACCCAAGACATTGATGTCTTAATGGACGAGGACATGCGGGGCATAGATCTAAGTGATCTAGACCTATTAGGACTGGAAGACACCTCCAAAAATAATACATTGCATGCAATAACCCTCAAGAAAATACAGTTATTAACAGACATACTGAAATCCGCTAGAACTCATGCCATACTTGGGATCGTTACCAACAGCTCCAAGGAAGCAAAGAAAAGTGTCAAAGAAGAAAAAAGAGAGGCAAAAAAACACACATACAAAGAATAGCCACCCTTGGTACCAGGTTAGTGGAATTAGGGAAATATTCCCAGCTTACAGAGTTCTTCCCTCCCAACCTCAATGTTAACCAATGAAGGTGATATCCTAGACTATAAGGGGAATCAACAGTCCCAACAAACATAGAATGTTGAAAAGAAAGATACAACAGGAAAAACCCTCTATCCTCATGTTGCAAGAAACCAAATCCAACATCGACAACTTAGACAACCTGATGTCTAGATTATGGCGGGGTACCAGATCCATCTTTGTTGACTCTATGGGGGCTTCAGGAGGAATAACCATCTCTTGGAACCCAGTGGAAGTAGATATAGACAATTTCATGGCCTCTTATCACTCCATCTCGGCTCATTTTCATCCCATTGGTACCAACATACATGGAAGAATCACCAATGTGTATGATCCTCAACTTTCTGAATAGAAACTTCGTTTCTTGGAATTTCTACACTATAGAACTCAAGATCAACCCTATCCCCTAAACATTATAAGGGGGACTTCAATATCATCACCTCATTGAAGGAAAAATGAGGAGGGCACCGATTACTCTCTTAGGAAGATCTACTCTTTAAGGATTTTATTGACAACAATGGCCTGGTAGATATGGATACCAATAATGGAATTCACAACTGGAACAATCGCAGAGGAGGAACTGCATAGATTTCCACCAAGCTTAATCATTTCCTCATTACAAAACATCTGATTCTAAGGAATGAGGAAGTCACTGCCTCCATTCTTTTAGTGTCGGGTTCAGATCACTGGCCCATATGCTTAAACTGGTAGTTGGAGGAAGCAACATGCAGAAATCCATTCCAATTTGAAATTTTTTAGCTCACTCACCCAAACTTATCAAAGATGATCAAGTACTGGTGGTCAACCACTTAGGTCATTGGTTCTTCTTGCATTCTTAGAATGCAAACGAAATTGGATCTCTTAAAAAACAATCTCAAACACTGGAACATGCACACCTTCGGTAATATTTTCACTTGCAAAGCTCAACTCGAGAAAGAAATGGAACAACTACAACAATAGATCATTTCTGAAGGTAGAACAAAGGATATGAGAAAGGAAGAGAAGCATCTCTACTCCCTTATAGAGGAGCGATCCAGACAGGAAGAAAAACTCTGGAAGCAGAAATACAGAATCAAATGGCTACAGGAGGGAGAACAAAACAACTCTTTCTTCCATTTCTCCACTATCCAACACTGCATGCACAATTGTATCACCCATCTCAAAATAACATAGGGCACCAGATTGGAAACTTACAAGGACATTAAAGTAGAACTTGTCACATTCTATGAAAATATGCTCACAGAAAATTATCAGGATCGAGAAAAGGATACTCAACAGGTAACTTCACACATCCCCTCCTTGGTGACGAATGATCAAAATTCCATGCTCATGACACCCACTACACCTCAAGAGGTGGAAATAGCTATCAAACAAATGAAGGAAGATAAAGCTTCAGGTCCATATGACTTACTGTCAACTTTTTCCATTTCTATTGGGATCTGCTCAAACATGAAACATGGGAAGTGGTGGAAGAATCTTGAAACAATCAAAGGATACTTCTAACACTCAATGCCACCTTCCCTTACTCTCATTCCCAAAGAATAAAATTCCACCACTCTAGGTAAGTACAGACCTATCGCTCTCTCCAATGTCCTTTACAAAATCATCACTGAAGTCATTGTCAACCACCTCAAGTATCTGCTCCCTCACCTCATATCCCCAGAATAAAATGGGTACATGGAAGGATGTTAGATCCTTTATGGTATCATCCTATCTCATGAAATTATCCACTCCCTAAAAACCTCCAAAAATCCTGACATGCTTCTCAAACTGGATCTTTCCAAATCCTTTGAAACACTCATTTGGAACTTCATCAAACAAATCCTTCTTGCCTTTGGATTTAATCACTCTTGGGTCCGCTGGATCCTCATCCTAATATCTATAGACTGTTTCTTGGTTCTCATCAATGGAGTTCCCTCTAAAACCTTCAACCCCTCTCGAGGTATCCACTAAGGTTATCCGCTCTCTCCCTTCATTTTTATCCTCATGACTGAAGGTTTGGGGCATATGCTCAGTCATGGAAAATCTCTTGGCACCCTAAAAATTATCTCGCTTCATGATTACACCTCCCTCACCCACCAACAATTTGTGGATGATAATCTGCTCATGGGGCATCCTTCTGTCTAGGAAGACATAACCCTTCACAGCATCCTTTCCACCTTCTCTAAAGCCTCTGGTATGGCTCTCAATCCCAAACAAATTGAGGTATTTTACTTTAGCACCCCCCTCATCACCCAAATAAACATCTCCATAAGATTAGGATTCAATACTTTTAACCTCCCCTTAAAGTATCTTGGTGCTCCACTCACAAACTCTGCACTCAAACACTCCTCTTTGATGGTTCTTCTTGCCAAAATACAACTCTGGCTCTCACAATGGACCTTGCGCATCCTCAATCTAGTTGGGCGACTAGTCCTTATCAAATATGTTCTGCAAGCTATGCCCCTTTATCTTTTCTTTGTCCTAACCGCCCCTAAATGGGTTTTCAAATCCATTAAAAATATGCAACGTACCTTTCTCTGGAAAGGGAACAAAGCCTCGCATAATTGGTCCTTAGTCAAATGGGAAACAGTTTGTCGTACTAAAAATGAAGGGGGTCTTGGTCTTTGGGACCTGGAAAAAAATGAAATCTTAAGTGCTAAAATTTGGTGGAACTAGATCACCAAAAATAGTAGTCCCTAGGCCCAGCTCTGGAACAAAAAATACGCCCCCAAGTGGCATGCTCAGAGCCTCATAAGGTACTCGAAGGACATAAAGGGTTCTCTCATATGGAATGCAAGAAGCTCTCCATCTCACCTTGTCCAGCAACACAACTTTTGGGAGATTCATGATGGATCCTTAGCCAACATTTGGATTGATTCTTGGAACCATATCCCCTACCTGGAGTTTATGCGTAATCTTCATCACTGTCATGATGCCTTTATGCTCCCTAATCATGAAAAAAACAACACTTTCTAGGCCTAGGACATTCAACAGGACTTTCATAATTGGTTGATCCACAATAGATGGAATCCGAACCAACAATATGCTTATTCTGACTCGCTCTAGGAGGATCTTCAACAAAGACTCATCAAAACCAGGAACGGTCCTAACATTATCAGATATGGGGATACAAACCCAAAGGTATGTTCTCTACAAATGAAGCCTACCAGCTTTCTACTAGCATTTCCAATGAGCAATCTGAGCCTTGCTGGTCCAAAGTATGGGGGTTTAAAACTTATCCCAAAGTGACAATATTTCTCTGGCTTGTGTTACACAAATGTTTTCTCACTTGGGACAATCTCCTCAAGCAAGGCTTCATCATACCATCGCAATGCGTACTCTACAAAGAACAAGAGGAAACCATGGATGATCTTCTGGATCAATGCTCCTTATCTTATAAAATTTGGGATAGGATTTCCTGCATTTGCAAAAGAATGGATTATATCCCAAGGAATATCTTAGAAACCATCAATTGTTGGGACAGCTTCCCCTGTCAAAATCCTATACTCAATAGGATATGGAAACTTAGCCTAGGTCTTATCATCTGGAATATCTGGAAGGAATGAAACCTCAAGATATTTGCAGGTAGAGTTACCCCCCTGTAAAGAGTTTGTTCCTCTTGTCATCAGCACATAAAGGAAATTACCATGCTGCACAAGTGGAATGATAAGGACCTACATGATACTCCTACGGAACTATATTTTCTGGAGAACTAGAAAATTTCCCCTCTTCAAGATCCCCTTTCAAATATTACTCAGGATCTTCACCCCTCCTCTCATCGGTGGAGAGGTCCGCCCCCTGGTCTCTATATACTCAATTTTGATGGGGCCTCTAAAGGTAATCTTGGGGGGGTGTTTAGATCCTCTTCGGGCCATATTCTTCGTGTCTTCTACGACATGCTAGGTATTGAAAGCAACAATGCTGCTGAATTAACTGGCTTTTACTCCAAGGAATTCACATCGCCGTCAACAAGGATCTCTTTCCACTCATAGTGAAGGGGGACTCGCAACTTATCATAAACATGGCCATCAGACTGCACAATGGACCTAATTTCACCAAGGTTTCCCCCAGCTGGAGATTGGATTATGATCTGCAACAACTTTCTCTCCTCCTTTTTCAACCTTCAACCATCACCTTTCAGCATGTCAGACGTGAAGCCAACTCTTTAGCAGCTAAATTAGCCAATTGCAGAGTCTCTTTGATCTCTTATCTGCAACAATTCTCGATAGAAGAGCTTCCAAATTCCACCCTTAGGCATCAATGCATCCAAATTTTCAAGGACGATATGCACCCAGATGCGGGTGGTCATGTGTCGTCACGATAGGAAGGAGCGACCATTGGGACACACATCAGTCCCCGACGTCACTCCCTTGGCATCACTTCATTATCCTCTTAAATATCTTAGGCTGGATACACATTGAATGACGCAGGTTCTTCAAACTCATGATGAGAGGTGACCTCCCCTCCCTCACCTGGTACTTCGCTTCTCCATGCAGAGAAATGTTGCCTCTAGATCCACTCTCCCTCTTTTGGGTGGCATATGCATTGTTTTTCACCTCATTTTCTCCCTCATGTGCAATCTTGTGAAGTTTAATTATTCTGCAGCATCCAGGGTGATTGAGGAGCCCTCCAGCTTCCGTTATCCTACACTCATCTTCTCTGTCAACACTCAAATCCTCATCACCCAACATCTCCAGTCCAACTGATAATGTCACGCAAACTATGATCCATGCCTAGATGGGGACATGATGGCTATCGAAATGCCAATGAGCACGCCATAATTTTTATGACTCAATGCAACAAAAATGGTTATGACATTAAAATCCCTGATTATCTTCTCCAACTCTTAGATGACTGGGAGTATGACCTTATTGGTGCACATTCCATGGCAAATCGATGGTACTCCGCAGGAGAATTTTTTAGGTAATAAAAAATCTATTGGATCGACTTATTCTCCTTTTCCTATGCTCTCAGAATGAACCCCCGTATCTTTCTATAGTCCCCATGGACATTAAAAATCCACCCCCCCTCCTACGAGGCCCATTGTAAGCACTATGCAGGGAAAATCAATTTCCATCATTGCAATTGAGTATAGGAAAACCGAACCACTCCTGGTCAAGCAGAAACTCTCTAGTAGTGGGGAAGATACCAGCAGTGAAGAAGACACCAACAATGAAGCTAAGAGTCCCAAGGAAAATGATGGCTCAGCATATGTCAACCCACCCGCTCCCCCAGTGGCAGGACGACCAAATTCACAACTTAAATTCAGATTTGGGGCTCCTATCATGGAGGAGTCTCCCTCCAATCCTTAAGTCCAGGTTTCATGGTTTTTATGTTTTCATATTTTGACATGGTCATCTTGGGTATAGACTTCCTTGTTTATCACCTAAGATATTTTCAGTTTTTATGCTTTCATACTGTCATTTTTCATATTAGAGTGATATATTTTCCTTGCCACATGGAGGATCATTTTGATTGTAACAGCTTGAATTCCCCTCAGGGGTGGGCCTTAACTCTTTTTCCTCTACATTCTACTTGCGTAAATGCCACTATGAGCTGTATTTTTTACTGTATTACTATTTTAATTCAATAGATTAGTATATGAAATTACAAAAAAAAACCGACGATATTATCCTTCCAAATGTAGGGAGAAAAATCAACTATTCAAACTAATCCTACATCTCAAATGACCCCAACCTAAAACAAACTCACGTAGAATTTCTCCTAGCTCCAAATTCGTTAATTTAGAGGAGCAATTTTGGAAATTATTGCTCATAGTTTTTAATATCCCACAATACTTGACCATAATGTAGTCACTAAACATGAAATAATCCCAAAGGAATGATCCGGACCCTATAAAACAAATCCAACTCTGTTCTTTGACTCTAATCGACATGGGATCTCAATAGAGTAAAGAGGGTAATGCTAACATACCTTGTACTATTGTCTTGGATTTGGGTTGAGACTAGAAGAATAAGTCTTGACCACCCTACAATGAGCCAAAAAAATAAAAGGATCATGTCTCCAAATGGTAGGTGATGAAAAATAAAGCAAGCTAGATCCCAAGGGCCACATAAAACCAAGATCAGATGTCATAGCAAGAAATACCATATGTGAGCCTCCTTCTTGTCCTCGTAACTTCCTAAAGTTGTAGCTTCTAAAGCGATGAAGCGTTGGAATCCTAGTCGGACTTGAATGCATTGCCCCTTTGCTTGATGCAATGAATAAATGTTGAGTTATGTGTCATGTCCACCATAATCATGGATAAGTGGGATTGAAATATTAGAAAATGGGTTGATTGTCTGTTTCCCCATATTTTAATAAACTTCCCTCTTGAAGTCTAGTGCCTTGTTTGCAAGGGGTTTTGCATCCGAGTTCAAGGATCTGGGAACATGGTAGAATTGCACATCTCTAAAATATATAATTTCTCTCCACATCGTTGTAATGATACTTGCAATCATCTAACAGGTAAGAGTTTTTGTTGAGATATTGTATAATGATCAATGAGTCCTTAAAATTAATAAGATCTTTATTTTGACATTAATTACTATCTTAACACCTTGAAGAATAACATAATATTTTGCTTGATTATTTGTTATCGTTGCTAGACCCCAAACTTCATATTGTTATTAAATGAAACATATTATTATACAAATCACATACTCATAATATCAATATATTTATATCCATGAGCTAGGATGGGACGGAGCTCTTCAGAATCATGTTGCTCATATCGATTCCTATAACTTGTCATTCATATGTGTTGCTATTGGATTTAACGTCCATAGAATCATAGAAGTGGTTGGAAGTATGATTCCATTTGCATAGATCAAGCAAGGGATCATTGTTTATTGTGAGTTTCAATACTATTATCTAAGCTACCACACTTGTTGCTTCACCTCCCTCCAACGGTGGATTGGTTGAAACCAGGGAAGAGGACATTACCATGAGTGATAAGAAGCAGCATGAGAAAAAGATTGAGCAGTCAATGGTCATTGTAAACGTAGTCTCAAATGCAGGCACACGTTGTTATGTTAATAATCTCAAATCTAAAGGTACTAAGGTTTTTTAAGGAATAAGAATTCTACAATGTACTAATGTTTTCTAAGTATTGAGAAAAAATCGACAGTGGTATGCATTTTTTGGTCTATTGATTTATATAATTAGCGCACTGCATAGCTCCCGGTCAGTAAGTTTTATAAGAATCAAACGTAATTATTTTTTATATGTTTATGAAACAAAAACTTCAAAACTTCAAAATAAGAAAAATAATATTAATATCTAATCCAGATTAAAAAGGATGCTAAAGAATAGTTGCCAATTTAGGACTTTTGGAGATCTACCACCATTCCCCAAATATGAAATCATCAATAAAAACCTAACAGTAAAATGACCACTATGAATATTAATCTATAACCTTTGGAAAATAAATTTTGGTCATCCTTACAAATATAGTTTCATTTTTACCAAAATATTTAGAGTTTTTTGGTTTAACATCATTACTAATTACATCTACGAAAAAAACAAACACCTACTATTATATCTTATTATACCTGCCTCAGCAGGTATATTGTAATCGATTGCAAGTCAAACTCTTTTGACTTTTGTATTAGTTGCTCTCTTTTGAGGCAGGTATAAAAAATTAAAATCTGTTTTGCAAAGTATAACTTAGGGATTTGTAAAATTTTTTTTTTTAATTTTGTTAAAAAACTATTTTGTAAACAGCTTATTGGTGGATAGAAGATGATGTAAACTTTGGAATTTGGTATCTGGATTTGAGTTGACATGTGGCAACATGACATCATAATAATAAAATTAAAAAAATAAAAATTATATCCCATTGCCATCTGTTATAGCTAGTGGTCACTTGTGGAGAAAGCGATATCCACTGAGCTGCAGAAATGCCACTGGAATTGGATACTACAGATATTAATTTCAAGTCACGCGATGTCGAGAATTCTGTGAAGTCACGAGATGCTGAGATTTACTGAAGTCACACGAATCAAATGTTTGCACTAGAGCGTTCCCAACGGTAAGCACCAGGGCATTTTTTGAGCGTATGTTAGCGGTTACTGGTGTTAGATATTTTTATTGTGGAAGAATTTGTGATTGATGTTGAATTTCTCTGCTAGTTTTGTCTGCAGATACCTGATTGGTATCTGAGGAGCCCAAATGGGCCGAAAATTTCACAGAACTCTCAAGGAGGACAGGAAACGGATGCGGGAACGCCAGTGATTGAACAACCCAAAGGACAAGAGATCTGTCAAGAAAACGAAGTAGCAGACTCGATCCCGGGACCAATTGACCAACCATCTAAGTCTAGTCGCACCTCCGCAGAATTGAATTCTAGGAGCCGAAAGCTGTTGAAATCTATTGATTTTCACAAGAAGATGAATTCTGATGCCGGCGCGCCTTTCAAACGTCGGGGCATCGAATCCGGTCCCCTCTCCTTATCGTCCTTGTATTCGCGGCTTCCAGCGCCGGACATGAATAACCCTAAGCCTAATTCCCGGCCTAAGAAGCTTAATACATGGGAGGTTAAAAAGGGAACCATCACAGGGGACAGCACAGACGAAGGTGAAGGCTACAATATGGCTATAAATTCATCGGTTTTGATAATAATTATGTGATGCCTGGTATTGTTCTCAAACAGGCTCTTAGCCGTCGTGTGTACTTCCTTATGGTGGTATTTACTTCCCAGTTTGATGAAAAAATATAGAGAGTCTAGAGGAGCAACAGCTGCTGTTAACAATGGCGGATCGAATCCTGAAGATCGAAAAGGAAGAAAACTTAACGGGAATCTCAGCGACGTGAACATTGCGATTCTCTCAGGTGATCAGTATCAAAAGAAAGAAAGAGATCGTTAAGGGTTTTGCAGAGTCGTTATTATGGTGGAGCAGCCATGTAAACGGAATAATCTCTCTGCAATATTGTCGTGTCGTGCCTTGCCCTTTTCATTTTCCTGTGTATAAATTTGGCTTACTATTTGTAATAGGAAATAAAAACGATTGCTGCTGAAGGTCTTCTGTAAGAAAAAATGTGTACCCACTAAATTTTTCTTAGAAATACAAATGTAAGAATAACAGAAGGATTATTGATGGTTCTACCGTTCATTTGTGCAGTTTTTAACAAAGTGTTGGATACTTGGAAGTTGGAGTAATGTAATTCGTTTTCTGCTGTCGTGGGAGCCACAGGATTTTGAAACAAATCATAAATCGATAATTTAGAAACTATATAATTTATTTTTTACAAAATATAAAATTGATATAATTTATTTTAATTTTTAAATTATAAAATTTTAAACTAATTAATTTGTTTTATTATATCTCTAATTAAACTACTATGGCGAAAATGTATATACTTTCCACATTTGCTCCAAAGTCTTGTATTTTCTATAGAGAGCTTGCGCCAAATGGAGGTTACGAACTTTTTGTCAGCATCATATTTATTTCTTTTTTGTGTTATGTTGTAACTTATCACATGTAGTACTACAAATTCGAAGAGTTAGATTTGACACTGAATTCTTTTATAATGAAATGTTGTAAATAAAGGTAGGTGTATTTTAATTGAAAATATTAAAGTATATATTTCCAAATAAAATTATTTTAAATAAATATTTATTTATTTAGTTTATAATTATTTTAAATAAATATTTATTTATTTATTTTATAATTTTAAAAATCAATGAACAACGAAATAAATAAGTTTAATTTTAATTAAAAATAATATTAAATAGTTTTTATTAATAAGCATATTTTGTAATTGCAAATGTATTATTTTGATAAGTTATAGATATAATTTAAGTGGTTCTAACTATTAAAACATGTGTCTTTCTTCCTAAAAGATTAAAAGTGATGTTTATTGTGTATCCATACATAAACTTAATCAATTTAATAAAAAAACATATAAGTTATGGTTAATTTTTAGAATTTTTTTATTGCAAATAAAACTATTATCATAATTTTGTATGAAACAAAGAAAAACTATGCATTATTTTTATGATGAGCTTGACCAAACACATAAAAGATCGATGGATTGTTGAGATTTACCTTCAAGTATTAATTATGTGTTTTTTTCCTAAAATAAGTATCGCCATGATGAGGATATTTTTATGTAGTCAAGAAGCTAGTAAATGTTTTCAAGTAATAATAAAATATTAGATACCAAAGCTATAATCATGTTACATGCCTTTAGAGAGATGGGTTGTGCATAAACATGAAGAAAGAGAGATTCCTCATTTCCTTGGGTTTGCTCAATATTTATTGTTTTCTCTTCAAAATTGTCATTAGGCCACACAATTGTAGTGAATTTTGCTAATAAGTTTTAAAGTCCATTACAATTTACACCCCTAACCTATGACTAATTATTTTATTTTTTTTAAACAAAAGTGGAGGAAAAGATAACAAAGAAAATGATATTATAATAAGCAGAGCCCAAAGAACACATTAAGTATGGACATTAAATATCATGGCAATTATCATATCAACAAGGATTAAAATAAAAATCCCATAACAAGTGAATTCAAGTGAGGATACTTAAAGATAATGGTTGATATGCCACTACAATGATATGATTATTAGGACATGAGCTTTGTGATGGATTTTATATTGAGAAAGGGTACACCATATCAAAGAATAGATGAGAGTCGATAGAAGTACAAATTATTTTAATCATTAGATGCGAAAGGCAAGTAATTGATATTGAATCTTGAAGATTAGTGCTAGAGCACTAGAATCCAATTCGAGAACTTAGCACTTGAGCGTTAGACCGACATACCATTCGATTAGAGGCCAAGAACCAAGGGTTAGGAAAAGAGAAACTAAATTCCATGGATGAGCAAGATGGGTCAGAGGCGCCCACGATCGAGGGTTGTAGCTCATATCACATCGAATACTTGTGCACATGTTAACAAGGGCATGCAAACCCTTCGATAGATACTGCTTATCCACATGTCATATTTTAAATGGAAACCGTTTCACTTACGACTATTTAAAAACTACTTCTCAACGAACCGTTACCACTTCAAGTAATTAAATATTGTCGAAGCTTTTTGCCGAAGGTAGGGACATAGTGACTTGGCGAATGGTGCAAGGTGACATGGCTACATCATGGGTGACATGTAGGACATGTCTGACACCTAATAGACATGTGTCATGCCATGTCAGCGCCCTACCGCGGTATCAGAAAATTAGAAAAGTTTTAAAAAATGTATGGATCTAAACAATTCTTCTGGCCATAATAGGAGCATGCTAAATTAGAATTTGATGAGACTTTCTCTCCATTTCGATGTCATTAATGGAGGCTACATGATTTACAGTGAGGGACATGGACCCATTTGCTTCAATTTTGTAGAAAGTGTAGTTTCATGGTTTTATTTTTTTGAAAAAATGAAAAAATTGTGTGTAGAAATATTAAATTTTATAGCAAACAATATTTATATCTCTCTTAGATATTTCAAATGGTCCAACAATCACAAAATAAAGGCCAAGTCAATGAAGGGGGTTTAACTGTTTTTATTTATTTTATATTTTAAAATAACATGTGAGGTTATGGGGCATACCTACATTATTAACATATGTGTGTTTCAAGTTAATTTGAAATTTAATATTTTTTAATCCATTAAATTGTTTCTATTTACCAATGTGTTTTGGTTGAAAAAAACAACAAAATTTTATGTTTTCCAATTTTCTTTTTAATATTTATGTTTTTCACACTATTAAAGTTGATAGACATTTTTATTTGAGATTTGGGGTGGACTAAGACCTATGCTTTTTCATCTAGGGACAAGGATAAAACAAGTGTATTGTCAAGATTGATTTTACACATTCAAAATTCCAAATAAACAATTATAAAAAAAATATGAAAAATAATTGATAGTTATATAACTAGTAACAATGCATGGATAACTCATAGTTGATGAATGGATATATATATAT
>LPNX010054658.1:48725-66838 GCA_001517045.1 Pseudotsuga menziesii
AATCCGGTCGATCTAACTTCATAACAACTTAGAAAATTCATTGAAATAAAATTACATACAAATATACATCATTCATGAAATATACATCTGCATCAAATACATTCCATTCAAGCATTCATCATATTCATATTCATTTATAAACAAGTATAGTTGCAGGGATTGAAACACAAGAAATACTTATCTTTATCAAAAGCTTATCCTGCAGCCAACTATGTCACTACAACGTTCCACCCAACCATAGGCCAGTGTGCTCATCAATCTCTCAGAAACACTACCACCCCCGAGCTGGGCATGATTTTCCCAAGGAATAAGGAACACTAGCAGACTTCCCCATAGCCAAGGATACAATAAAACTCAGCCAAGCCAACACAATTGGGTTTATCATTCTTACACAAGCAGTGATTTACACATAGCCAAAGTTTATACAAGTCACAGCCAAGCCAATAGATGGGTTTATCAGGCTACCGGCCAAGCCATCCTTCCAGTTGGGTTTATCAAACTTACACAGGCAGTGGTTTACACTTAGCCAAAATTCACATGAGACATAGCCAAGCCAATAGATGGGTTTATCAGGCTACCAGCCAAGCCATCCTTCCAGTTGGATTTATTAGGCTACGGAGGAGGTGGAAAGACTAACTGCTAAGCTAGTGAGCTCAATCCCAGAGCTATGGACACCTACACCGGATCTATCCTGACTTCTAAACATTTGCACACCCAAGACAAGGAAGCATCCCATTCTCTGCTACACAGTCCCTCAGGCCATGCCTTCCCTTCTAGTGCTATTCAGGGTATGCAAAGAAGAAAACCATCCCTCTATATTGGTCAGTGAGTTTCCTTCACACACTAGGTTTATCAAGCAAGTCCAAACTCCATTTCCATTCCCCAAATCAGTTCAGATGTCAAATGAGGATGTACACATAGCGATCTCAGTTATGGGATTAAAAAACGTAATAGAAGCCAAGGAATACACACACACACACCAATTACGAATTTATGAGCATTGTCTGAGCCATACCGACTACTACAATTACTAAAAATGAAATCGTTTACTGGTCATTCAATTTAAAAACACAAATCGGATTCTGGGCATTCGTATTCAGGAAACAACTAATAGACAAGAAAATCGTAAAAAGGAAAACAATTCACAAAACAAGAAAATTTGTGAAGGATCGAGACTCGGAGCGGTTTTGCTTGCTGCATGAATTCCCGAATCCCCCTTTCCAAAATGTTCAACACAATCCAAATCATGAGGGGAAGGTGAAACGCTACTGCATGAGGGAAAGGCAGGTGTTTTTTTGGGTGTTTTCTTTCCCAAGAAAAATTTAAAAATGTTTTTCCAGAAATGGTGCTCTGCCCATTTCAAATTTCTTCCCACTCTTCCAATCCCCCCCTTATCCTTAGGAAAAATCATGCCCCAATCTCATTTTGTTGCATTGACATAGCTGGATGTAGAATTTTAATTAAAAATTGCAAATTAACATGATGCCCAAACTTATAACATTCAGCTAGCATAAAAACACCATCAACCTAAATATTAATCGCTAAAAGATAAACACTAAATTGATGGTGGGGATTTTGCCTTGAACTCCACACCTTGTTTATTTACATCATATTATTTAAATGGAAACGGGGTCAAAACTGGGGTGTTACATTTCCCTCCCCCTTCAACAGCACTGCCCTTAGTGCTTTACAACATTGAACAAAAATGCTTTGTCGGTACTGCCCTCAGCAATCCACAGAATTGAACAAAAATGGATGCACCAATCACATGGCATCCTCCAGCTCCCATGTAGCTTCTTCAGGACCGTAGTGTTCCCATTGCACCTTTAACTATCCTATTACTCTGTTTCGGAGCCTTGTGACCTTCCTGGCGAGGATGCACTTTGAATCGATTCGTAACTCTCCCTCTAGTTCCACCTGAATCACATCCCAATTTATTACATGGTTAGGAGCATGTACATATCTTTTAAGCAAGGAAACATGAAAAAAATTATGATCCCTAGTGCTAGCAGGCAATGCAAGTCTATATGCAACTGGTCCTATTCTTTCAAGCACTTCAAATGACCCATGGTATCTAGGAGACAGCTTGGCACAACTCCCAAGCTTCAAGGAACTTATATTTGCCTTCACCCTGAGGTAAACATGGTCCCTAATACTGAACTTGTTGTTCATCCTATGCTTATCTGCATAGCTTTTCTGTCCGTCATGGGCTGCCTTTAGATTCTGTTTATTTTTTACAACTTCCTACTCCATCTCCTTGAGCAATTCTAGACTGATCACAACTCTATTCACTGGGTTATCCCAAGTTACTGGTGTTCTGCACCTCCTGCAATACAAAGATTCATATGAACTCATCCCCAAGGATGCTTGCTGTCCATTGTTATAAGCAAATTCTACCAAGTGTAAATAGTCTTCCCACTTGGATGGTTTGTCCATCACATACATGCAAAGCATGTCTTCAAGCACTTGGTTAAATTTCTCATTCTGACCATCAACCTGAGGATGGTGGGTAGTGCTAAAATTCAACTTTGTCCCCAAGTCTGCAAACAATCCTTTCGAAAATTTAGAAGTGAACTTAACATCTCTGTCAGAGATTATTGCCTTAGGAAATCCATGCAATTTAAAAATTTCTTTCATGAAAATATTGGCAATATCATCAGTCTTATGAGTGGACTTTACTGGTATAAAATGCATTGTCTTCGTCAACTTGTCCACCACAACCATGATGGAATCATGTTGTCCCCAATTCATTGGCAATCCTGTAATAAAGTCCATGGAAATCACTTCCCATTTCCATTCTAGAACCGGTAAAGGCTGTAACAAACCTGTTGGGTGTTGATGTTCAACCTTCACTTGCTGGCACTTCATGCACCTTGAAATGTATTCAACTGTGTCCTTCTTCATGCCTGGCCAAAAGTATTGCTTTCTTGCTGTAGCAATTGTCTTCTGATATCCTAGGTGACTAGAATATGGAGTTTGATGTATTTCATCCATAACAACCCTCCTCAAATATGCCACATTTGGAATATACATTCTGCTCTTATAAGTAAGAATTCCATCCTCTTCTAACTTATAACCTTCATACTTCTTTTCAAGGCTTTGCTGCTGTAATTTATCCTTTACCTTCGTATATATTTCATCTTCAGCATTACAGTTAATAATCTAATGTCTCAAATCTGGTTGTCAAATGCTAATAGATGCCACATGCATTTCTTGTACTTTCCTGCTAAGTGCATAAGCTACCTTATTCTCCTTACCTTTTATATGCTTGATTTCAAAATCAAACTCACATAAAAATTCCAGCCATCTAGCTTGCCTAGCATTTAGAGTAGGTTGATCAAACAAATATTTCAGACCACAGTGGTCTGTCCTTAACTCAAATTTTCTGCCCATCAAGTAATGCCTCCACATCTTGAGAGCATGTACTATGGATGCAAGTTCCAGATCATGAGTGGCATAATTATTTTCGTGCTCCTTCAGCTTTCTGAATTCATAGCATATCACGTGGTTGTCTTGCATAATAAATCCTCCAAGTTCTTGATCGCATGCATCTGTACATACCACAAAATATTTCTCTGGGTCTGCAACTTTTAAGACTGGTGCACTGGTGAGAAGATACTTTAACCGCTGGAAACTTTCTTCACACTTTGAGGTCCATTCGAACTTTATCCCCTTTCTTTGCAAAGAAGTGATAGCATGTGAAACCTTGGATAATCCTTCAATGAATCTCCTATAGTATCCTGCAAGCCCCATAAAATATCTTACCAATGTCACATTCTTTGGAGTAGGCCAATTCTTGATAGCTTCAATCTTGTTAGGGTCCACGGATATACCCTCTTCTGAAATAATGTGACCCAAGTACTCAATTCTATCTTTATAGAAGTCACACTTGCTCAGCTTTGCATACAACTGATGTTCTCTGAGAAATTGCAATGTTAGTCTCAAATGTTCTTCATGCTCTTCTTCATTCTTATAATAAATAAGAATGTCATCAAGGAAAACAAGAACAAACTTGTCTAAATACTTGTTGAAGACACTATTCATAAGGGACATAAATGTTGATGGTGCATTGGTGAGACCAAATGGTACCACTACAAACTCATAATGTCCATACCTTGTTCTGAAGGTTGTCTTATGAATGTCTTCATCCTTGATTCTCATCTGATGGTAACCAAACCTCAATTCAATCTTGGAAAATACCTTTGCTCCTTTCATTTGATCAAAGAGGTCATCAATTCTTGGCAAGGGATATTTTTTATTCACCGTGACTTTGTTCAGATACCTGTAATCAATACACAATCCGAGTCTACCATCTTTCTTCTTTACGAACAAAACTGGTGCTCCCGAAGGAGACACACTCGACCTGATATACTTTTTCTTCAACAATTACTGCAGCTGCATCTTCAACTCTAATATTTTTGGTGTACTCATTCTGTAAGGTGCTTTGGACATTGGTGTTGCTCCTGGCACAAGCTCAATCATGAAATCAATGTCTCTCTTTGGAGGAAGCCCTAGAATATCATCAAGAAAAACATCTCTGAATTCTTGTAACACATGATAGTCTTCCAACTTGAGAGTTTCATTCTCTGTTTCCTCCTCAATATGGGATGCATACAACTTACAACCTTTTCTACAAAACTTCTTCAATTGCATCACTAAAATCTGCCTTACAGAAATTACCTTTAGTATTCCTTTTACAACTACCGGGTTCCCTTCTCCATCCATACATTCAAAAGTCTTGTTATAACAATCAAGATTCACCCTGTGAGCTTCCAACCAATCCATTCCAATGAGAACATCATAGGAACCGAGTGGTAGAACATTAATATCTACGCAAGTGCTCAGTCCATTTATCACCAATGGGAATTTCTCCACCACTTCATTAACTTTTCTCTTAGATCCAGTGGCTAGATGAACTAACCATGACTTGCTATTCTTTGTTTTCCTAAGAACACAAACCTCCACTACTCTAGGAGAAATATAACTATGAGTAGAACCAGGGTCAATCAAAATAGAAATAGATTGCTCAACAATCTTACCTGCAACTTCAACCACCATTGACTGGTGATCTTCCTGGCGGTCTTCCAGAGTTTCATATCTTCTAGGTACGGTCTTTCCTACTTGTCCCACTATTTCTTCCTCTTGAATATTGTATGCTGGACTTGCATTCTCATTCTCCAATGGAAATAACTTGCTCATATGGGGTCCTGCGCATTTCCAACACTAGAGAGGCTCTTTGTTCTTCTGCAGTTCTCTTGTCCTTTTTCCCACTACTCTGGATGGCTGCTTCTCAGCTTCGAATGGATGCTTCTGCTGATTCCAGACATTAGAAGGTTTGAAGCCTCTCTTCTTCTAATCATACTTCTCATTCATCTTGTTCTTCCACGCCTTCTAGTAGTCAAGTTATCTCTTCCTTTGCTCATAGCAATACTTAGCTTTTCTTATCGCCTCTTCCAGAGTTTTGGGTTCATAGAACTCAATTCGGTCTTTGTAGGACTGAGGCAGTCCACTCAAAAAGCGTTGGATTTTTACCTTCTCATATTTAGTATACCTGACATACCTTAGCAATTCCAAGAACTTGATTTCATATTCCTCCATGGTCTTCCATCCCAATATCAACTCATGGAATTCTTTGATTTTATCATCATAGTACCAGTCAGAGAGGTACTTCTACTTATATTTATGGAACTACTTCCAAGCAATCTTCCTTTCATTTATCTTCTTTACTTTCCTGAATTGTTCCCACCAAATAAAGGTTATTCCTGTAAGATTGAAGATGGATACTCGATCTTTCATATTTCTAGAATAATATTGGACTTTGAAATATTTTCTTATTCCCAGAAGCCAAGCTTCAGCTTCTTGACTAGTATTTACCTCACCATTGAAGGAAGCTTTGGGTTCCTGAATTCATCTCATGAGTGGTTCTGGTAACGCCTCTTCCTCCTACCCCTCTAATATGAAGAGCCCAAATATTCAGTGGATCTTTCAGAGTCAAACGACCCACTAGGATATCTCTTCCTTTTATTCTCATGAGAGGAAAAGCTTGAACAATTAGTGGATTTTTCAGAGTCAGACAACCCACTAGGAGATCACTTTCTTTCTCTAACAGTGTTCTTACTTCCTTTTGGATTTACTGTTCGGTCCCCAGAGTTCATCTTTCTCTAAATGTCTGTCAAACTATGCAATATGGCTGCGTTCAGCTGATTCTGCTCCTCCTGAGCCTTAATCAGTATTTTTTTGTCTGCTCTCTAGCTCCATATCTCCACCCTCATGCTTCTCATGGTGGATGTAAAGTCTAAGGGAGTATCTTGAAACCTTCTCCCATTAGACTCTGTCTCAACATTTCCAATTCTAACATTTTCCCCCATAGCATCTTCCTCGTTCGCATTGGGGTCTCATGCATAATCATTCATATCATCTGTCCTCATGGGTGAACAAACTATTCAGAATCGCACTGCCCTTTCTGAAGGTGACTGTAATTCTGCAAAAATGTGTTAGACAACAAAAGTGTTAGATATAATCAAAACCAAAATCACTTACCCATTTCCCATGGCATTTTTTCTCTATTATGTGGCCAGCAATACGTTGGAAGTATTAACCAACATCTCTATAACTATCCAACTCGGTCCATCAAGGTCCAATACTGTAACCACTTTTCTTTCCGACCCATCCAGGCCCAACGCTGCAGCCAGTAGCTCTGATACCACACTGTAGTGTACTACAAGTTGGTATCAGAGGGTACACTTATATTTTTAACAACTGATTCCAGCCCATCCATTCCCAATGCTGCAACCAACAGCTCTGATACCACACTGTCGTGTCCCCTCCCGCCCCAAAGGAGAGAACGTGACTAACTCTTCTACTCAAGTTACCTATCTTTGATTTTGCATTTGTATGATGATTCTCGATTCTTTTTTTTAAATATCTACACAAGCAAGAATTTCCCTTCTGCTAACATTCTAATCCAGACCGTGTATTGATTATTTATCTTCCCCAATCGCAGAGAGATCGAACAGTGGAGAATCATCCCATAGAAAATCAACGGTGCAGAGAGCTTCACTTGCGGAATCGAAAAACATATCCAAATTTCACTCTTGCACCCTGCATCCTGCATGCAGAATGGCCATTGTGGAGATCAAAGTTGCAGAAATCAAAATTTACCATAAGTCATTTTCGTATCCCAGATCCCGCATCCCACAAATTGCGGAAATCAGATTTCTCCAAACGACATTTCCACATCCCGCATCCCGCAAATTATGAAAAGGAAAATGCGGAGGGGAAAAATGTAGAGATCGAAATTTCCAAAGAACTATTCCATATCCCACATCCCGCAAGTTGTGAAAAGGTTAAATCTGCAGAATTTTGATCAGCTAATGAAAATTTCTAAATATAAAATTGATTTCCAACATCCAGGCCATCACCAATCTGGCCGATCTAACTTCATAGCAACTTAGAAAATTCATTGAAATAAAATTACATACACATATACATCATTCATGAAATATACATTTGCATCAAATACATTCCATTCAAGCATTCATCATATTCATATTCATTTATAAACAAGTACAATTGTAGGGATTGAAACACAAGAAATACTTATCTTTATCAGAAGCCTGTCCTGCAACCAACTATGTCACTGCAACGTTCCACCCAACCATAGGACAATGTGCTCATCAGTCTCTTGGCAACACTGCCACCCCCAAGATGGGCATGAATTCCCCAAGGAATAAGGAACACTAGCATACTTCCCCATAGCCAAGGATACAATAAAACTTAGCCAAGCCAACACAGTTGGGTTTATCAATAATACACAAGCAGTGATTTACACATAGCCAAATTTTATATAAGTCACAGCCAAGCCAGCAGATGGGTTTATCAAGCTACCAGCCAAGCCATCCTTCCAGTTGGGTTTATCAGACTTACACATGCAGTGGTTTACACTTAGCCAAAATTCACATGAGACATAGCCAAGCCAACATATGGGTTTATCAAGCTACCATCCAATCCATCCTTCCAATTGGGTTTATGAGGATGACAAGGAGGTGGAAATACTGACTGCTAAGCTAGTGAGCTCAATCCTAGATCTATGGACACTTACATCGGATCTAGCCTGACTTCTAAACATTTGCACACCCAACACAAAGAAGCATCCCATTCTCTGCTACATAGTCCCTTAGGCCATGCCTTCCCTTCCAGTGCTATTCAGAGTATGCAAAGAAGAAAACCATCCCTCTAGATTGGTTTGTGAGGTTCCTTCACACACTAGGTTTATCAAGCAAGTCCATACTCCATTTCCATTCCCCAAATCAGTTCAGATGTCAAACGAGGATGTACAGACAACGATCTCAATTCTGGGATTAAAAAAATGTAACAGAATCGAAGGAATACACACACACACAGAACAATTATGAATTTCTGAGCATTTCCTGAGCCAGACCAACTACTACAATCACCAAAAATGAAATCATTTGCTGGTCATTCAATTAAAAAACATAAATCGGATTATGGGCATTCGCATTCAGGGAAAACTACTAACATTCTGGAAAATCGTAAAAAGGAAAACAATTCATAGAACAAGAAAATTTGTGAAGGATCAAGACTCAAAGCGGTTTTGCTTGCTACATGAATGCTCGAATCCCCCTTACCAAAACGTTCAACATACTCCAAATCGTGAGGGGAAGGTGAAACACTAATGCATGAGGGAAAGGCAGGCATTTTTTTTGGTGTTTTCTTTCCCAAGAAAATTTAAAAAACATTTTTTCCAGAAATTGTGTTTTTCCCATTTCGAATTCCTGCCCACTCTTCCAATCCTCCCCTTATCCTTACGAAAAATCATTCCCCCATCTCATTTTGTTGCATTGACATAGCTAGCTGTAGGATTTTAATTAAAAAATCGTTAATTAACATGATGTCCAAAATTATAACATTCAGCTAGCATAGAAACACCATTGGCCTAAATCTTAATCGCCGAAACATAAACACTAAATCGATGGTGGGTTGTTTTGCCTTGAGCTCCACACCATGATTATTTACATCATAATATTTAAATGCAAACATGGTCAAAACTAGGGTGTTACAATTCATAGCATCCAATCAGTTAATCTAATTATTAAAACTAAATTTTTATTGCAAGTTGTGATTCTCTTACCTAATATGCTTTGCTTCTATGTTATGAGTAGTGATGCCTCTTTCCATTTATTTTTGGGTGTAAATGAGAGCGGTCTGTGCATTGCTCCTTCTATCAATTGTGTGCCTTTCTCCTACTATCAACTGTGCGTAGGATTCATTTTTGTGCCCACAGAGATGATAACCAGCATACGAATAGATTCATTAATAATATCATAGTTACCACATACCATATTTATTGAATACTGGTGAATCAGAAACCATTCCTAGAACCAATCTTCAATGCCAAAACCTATGGATAAATTTTCTTGACAAAAAGAAAACAACATGAGGAAAAGATCAAGAATATGTACCTTATCTAATGCTCACTTTCAAGCCATACTTCTGAAATAAATCCATACCTCAAGCAAACCATTATGTCAATGTGTTGGAGAGACAGGTAGAGGTATGTTGGCGGCTACATCATGGCGCTTCTCATTTTCATTATCATTCATTTATTTTTTATTTGCCAAATCCTAATCTGAATATGCTTACCTATTCTGCATTAAACCCATTGGATTGGACACTCCAGCTAGAGCCAAATTAATTCCATTGGATTCTACAATCCATCTAGAGCCAAATGAACCATTCATAAGTTCTCCTTCAATGCTGCAATTACTGTTGTAGTTATGATAACTTAATATAATTTGTTACCACATTCATATTACCTAAAAATTTGCACCAGTAACAATGTTTGGATTGTCATATGGTTTCCCCTCTGCCTTTCGCTTGTTCTGACACTTGCATTTGAATGCCAAACCCTCCAACATGATCGAACATCACAACATTCCCACAGATTCCTCTCCATGGCCAAGAGGGGTGTTAAACAAATTGACCATTCAAGCATGATTTTCACAAACTCTTATATCCTTAGGTTGATAGTGCTCTATATAAATCCCACCTGAAAGGTATATGAAAATTCATAAAAGACCAGACTTTCAAATCTTTAGCAATAGTCACCATTGAAAGGAGCTTGTTGGAGGAAGATTTGTTAACAAGATGAACCGAATTCCAACTCTAATCTATTTTTATTTTAGAAAACAAGTAAAGTTGTGTAGACAATTATCATTCGAGAACCCAAATGAGATCATCTAGAAGCCCGTCAAACACTAGCATGCCTTATGAAAATAGGTGTTTTGGGAGCTGAGCAGCTCGATTAAAAGGAGAGGACGTTTTTCAGATCCACCTGACCAATCCTAAAATAACCAACTGGTTCTTCAATTTCAGGATTGAGTGTATTCTAGTAAACTCAAAATAGATGCATAATATTTATGCTATATATGTCAGGACCCAATGCATGCACACGACTGATCAGTGCCACAACCCAGATAACAATGGCATGACAAACCCCCCAGAGTGTCAAATATTGGTTGCATAAAAACACGGGCATGCGATATGAAAGGACAAGTTTTTTTTCTTTTTTTCTGGGAAGTCGAGGGTACATAGCCATTTAATGGAAAATTGAGGCCCAAATGACAAACTAATTTGGGAAAGGATATCAGATATAGAAAATACCAGAAGCTGATGTTGACATAGTTCTTGTTAATTTCCTCCGTGATGAGCTTATTGCACTCTAGTTCCATCCATGTGGTGACTAAAGAAGCAAGATTGAGACTCTAGGTATCCACTCTGCGTGAACTCGTCATTGATGATATGGTATGTGACATATTTGGAAATGGACCTAACAAGCATTCAAAACGTTACAACACAGATCCTGAATGTATCCATTTATTGCTAGTGAGATTTAAAAGATCCTAGGAAAATGCAGTAAACCATTATTATATGCGACAACACTGCTCATAACCATTTTTTTGCCTCAAATAAAATTTCACAAGGGTTGATCTTCAAAAATGGCCCTATTACACAGTGGCTACAACCAATATTTTTTCGATTGCAGAGCAAATATGTAACTCTGATTATTGAATGAAGCTTTGACATAAGGGATGGTTTCCAACTAAACCGTGATTGACCAACAAGAATATGCAAAGACAATGTTTAGTATTTACTGGACAAGTGTTTTCCATTTATGTTTCGTGTGTTTCCCATTTCTGTTCTGCATCTGAAATGCAGACGTTTCAAGTGGACAAAGGTTCATCTAGGTGCTATGCATGCATGCATAAAGTTACATGGGTCTGGAGCACTCATTCATAAACTTTATATGATTCTAACTTTTTCATTCCCATAAAATTTATATGATTTAATGTGTCGCTCACATAGTTTAAATATTCGGTCAACATCTCAAGGGGTTGTATTGTGTACTTGTTGTTTATTTGAAACTATGTCATATGTGTCATTCTAAAGGTAATATAATGGAATTTAATGTTGTTTGATAAACATAATTTAAGTGAAAATTAGGGAATGCCAGGAATGGGAAAGCTAACAGTGTCAAATTTTAATCTTATCATTTATAGTCAATGCCAGGAATGAAAAATCGAAGAGTGTAAAAATTTAGTTATTTTGTGTAAATGTCAAATGGATAACTGGGATTCTCAACAAAACTCACATTACTAGCTACAAAAGTAGTGAACCCCTCTATGTCCGTTGGTTTGTAATTAAAGCATTGCCAGCGGCGAAAATAATTATCTCAAATTCGACTTATTGAACCTGTATGGTTGATCAAAGATGGAGTTGTCTTCTAAACTCTAGCTCCTTTTTGGTGTTAAGTATTTCTATTATTATTTCTCTCCATTTCATTGGAAGCTCAAGCAAATTATTATAAAAAATAAATAAAAATAACAATAGAAAAGTAAAAAATTAAATTCCGACTCTTCCCAATTTTATGTTTTGTATTCCTAAAATTATAATTTGAAACTATTTGTTATGTGTTCATGTGGCCAAGTCTCTACTTCAAAGTATGAAAGCATCAGTACAGTTGTAATGAGTTTATCTTAATATTGCATTTGCATTGTGATATCGATAACTCATATATTTGTGCAGAATGGTATTGGGACATTGGTTAGTTTTTGGTTTGTTATTGTATGCATAATTTTATGAGAGACCTCAGTCTACAATGCCTAATATCTCCCATGCTCAATGTTTGGATGGCAACTATTTTCCTACATACTTATATGATAAGTAAATGACCATGTTTGAGCTAGTTGCTTGATACTGCTGACACAGAGCTAGGGAGGAAGAAAAGTACAAGCACTTTATATATATAAACTGATTTGAGATTTGTTGCATTTGTAGCAAAAGTATCCATTGTTGGAGAGAGTTAACTTTCGAAAGTTAATCCAAGCGAATGGCCGTGTGACAACCAATGCCTAGTGATACTTCTGGGAAAGGATGTCACATTTATTAAATAACATAGGCCGTACAAAATGCAAATACACGTTCAATGGTTTCAGAAATTCTACAGCTGACACAGTTACTAAATCATTTAAGAAATTCTACAATTGAAACAATTACTAGAGAATGCATGATACCACATTACAAGATTAACCCATATCAACTGCAAGCCAATGGTACTGTGGATGGTTATCATGATGTTCTGTGGAGGCCGTCATGGGTTTTCCAAGATGTTTAGGATTGGAATGTGATTGCTCAATTTGCATTTTTTAAAGGAGAAAATATATTACTTTTAATGTAAATGCAAAAACATTTTTTTTACATTTTTACTTCTATTATTTTCTAGAGATAACAGTAAAACTTTGAAAAACAAACATAAGCATGAAAACAACTATGTACTTTGGCAATGAACCACATGACTTGTTTTCTAAATTGGCAAGGACTAAGCCGCCATGCAGCACTTGTTTTGATTAAAAATTGATGATTGGATGCTTATTATGTAAAAGGAGGGTATATAAGTATATTAATTGACTTTTATATACATTTTATATAAATAAATATATTTATTTCTCAATATTGCATTTTTTTAAATTAAATCAGTTTGATATACATTTTTACATTAAATATTTATATGAATTTTTATATTAAGTATTCATAGGAATAAATATATCCATTTATCAACAATGTTTTTTTTTTCCATTTGTATCTTTAATTGTTGGTATTTGTTAACATATTTAGGAAGGTATTGCATTTATCAAGCATGCACTAAGGTTTTAGTGTGTCAAGGAGCAAGGTCATTTTCACCTTGTGGATCTTGTTTTTATAGGTTTAATAAAATAATATAAGTTTTAGTGGATGATAACAATCATTATCATTTTAAAATAAATATTTATGATAAATACAATCAACAAAAAGAGTGCATCTAGCTGGTACATAGAACCCCTCGCTCCTATGGGGACTGAGGTGGGGGATCAAGGGCTCTATGTCCCTTACCATTGTTACATGTTTGTAAATGTACATTGAACACATTATCATGTTTGTGTTGGTTAGAGAAATATGGTTAAATTATATATATATATATGAGTTTAAAGCATTATATTAAAATATGTTGTAGCAAAGTTGAACAATGATTTAGTCAATATTTAAGTGTGGAAACTAATGAGGTTCTACTCAAAATTTGAACCATAATTTAGTACAAATATTGTTCTATTACATCTAGTTAATTATACTACACAAAATGTGTCAAGCAACAAAACATACTTACAAACATAATTAAGAACAAATAAAAAAAGAGCACAGTTGCTCATGGCATCGTCCTAGGATTGGTTCAAGGGAAATGAGTGTTCCTTGTTGATCCTTGTGTCATCCTGAAGTTGATGAAAAAATTCTTATTATATTGATTCTATTGGAAATTATCCAATTAAGG
Source organism: Pseudotsuga menziesii (assembly GCA_001517045.1). NCBI lineage: Eukaryota > Viridiplantae > Streptophyta > Pinopsida > Pinales > Pinaceae > Pseudotsuga > Pseudotsuga menziesii. The sequence goes on from LPNX010054658.1 coordinate 62,608, forward strand.
TGTTCATATTAGCTATCAAAGAAGAGGAATCCTTGTTGAGTGACAGAACCATAGCCTTGAGCTTGACAAACTCTTCTTCCAATCCTATTTTTTTTTTTTTTTTTTTACCAGAATATCCATCATTATGGCATGTTATGATGTTTGTTTATGCTTGAGCTCATAATTTTTTGTGGTNATGCTTGAGCTCATAATTTTTTGTGGTGACTAAAAATATTGAAGTTTTGTTACAACTAATTAAATCCTCCTATCTCTCAAGGAATCGTCTAATCTCCTGGATGTCCCTCTGACTATTCTATACATGGCTATCCATGTTTCCTCCTAACCAGTTCAATTTCTTCTTAAAATAAATTCCCCAATTAACACAACTATTAGTTTTAAAAGTGTTAATAAGGTTTGTTGATGTGCTATTATAATTGGATTCACAACATTTACAAACCGATGTTATTCTTCTTCCAAATGTAGGGGAAAAAACCAACAATCTATACTATTCCTACATCTCATACGACCCCAACCTAAAACAAACTCATGTAGAATTTCTCATAGCTCCCAATTCACTAATTTAGAGGAAAAATTCCAGAAACTATTGCTCATAATTCAACTATCCCACAATAATTAACCATAATGTAGCCACTAAACAAGAATTAATCCCAAAGGAATAATTCATACCATATAAAACGGCCCCAACTTTGTTCTTTGACTGAAAAGCCTAATCAATAGGGAATTCAATAAATCTAAGAGGATAATCCCAACATACATTGTACTATTGTAAGGCCCACAATTGGGTCTACTAGGTGTCTTAACAACAAAATACGCACTATGATTTATTTTAAGAAAGAACTCTATAACAATTAAAATATTAAGCATGAATTTGGTTATTTCAACATAACTTGATAACAATTAGTTCTTGCACTCTATAACAATTTCATTTTTTTCATTGCATAAATTCATATTCTATATACTTATGATATTTGAAATGTATTTAAGATTAGAAAAATACTAGAACAACACATTACCTTAGTATATTGCCTCAACAAGTTAGATTATTTTCCCAAGTCTTCGCCTCTGCAATAGTCATCTCCTCCTCCTTTGCAACAATCCTCCAAGTTTCCCACACTGGGATTAATCCTCTCGGCCAACTTGCAGTTTCTCTTATTGCTAGCTCTAGGAAACCTATAAAAATCCCTTGAATATTGCAAGTATTAGAATTTTCTTTAACAAGGATGAACTAGTTTTGGTTGGTAATAAGGTTTCGAGACAAGTATATGCAAAGCATGCATATTTTGTTCTTGCAGACAACTCCTCTTATGATGTTCCAAAATGGTGTTTTGATAAACTTTGGAAGTGGAAGTTACCAACAAAACTTAAGTGCTTCTTATGGCTATCTTTTGAAAATTGTTACTAACATGGGATAATTTACAATGCAGGAATTGACATGGTCCCAATATTTGTGTTTTGTGTAAGTTTGATCAGGAGTCTATCAACCATTTTTTGTGTTTTTTTATTATAGTTTAAAACTTCGGAAGCATATTACCGATTTTTTAAATATACATCAACGTTGGGGTCATGGTACTACTGAAGACAATTTCCTGAGATGGTACAAGAATAACTTTGAACATAGACTTCTTCCACCATTTATTTGTTTGGATAAATGGAAGTCTTGAAATTGTGTACTTTTTGAGGGAAATCCTTTAAATATTTTTGCAAGCTCCCTCGGAATCATTAGTTATTACAAATAATTTGCAATGGTTGGTTGAAAGAAACAATTAAAGAGACAAACAACTGGACTTTCTGACGGAGTAGTGGCTACTGGATTCATTGATTGTGAGGATCAACATGCTATATGTGGCGTTGGTGATTTACTCGGGATAAATGATGAATGTTTTTTAGGCTAAAGATAAATTGTGGATGGGGAACTCATACTAAAGATGAACTTTTAGCACTTTGGTGTTTGGTAAAATTTGCTACTATTCTGGGTATCGCTATTTTGAATATTTTTGGGGATTCACTGGTTATTGTAAACTGGGAAAATAATTTATGGCCTCTATAGTTTATTTATCTTAATCAATGGTGTTGTAGGACTAAAACTCTTTTGGATTCTTTCCATGATCTAAACATCAAGCATTTTTACAAAGAGAAAAACAAAGTAGCTAGCACCCTGTATAAAGTTGCTCTTGATGTTGGATAAGGTCTTCTCTTATGGGAAGAATCCCCTGAATGAATTCTGGTTGACAATGGCTCGGTTTACTTTTTTTAATATGAATATGTTCCATCATGAATGATGTCACTCTTCATCTTGTTTTTACATTCTTCTTGAATTTGTTGTTGATATGTTTTAAGGAATATATGTTTTGATGAATAACACTTTTTGATGTGTTGCTAATATTTTTGTAATTTTTTTATTGTGGTTCAGAGGATATTGATCCAACTATGTACTTTAGATACTCCATTGATGAGAACTGATGCATGGGAGATGTACTTTTTTATTTTATGAATAGCAAAAGTACAGTTTTTTCTACTTGAAAAAATTCCTAGTTTAACTAAATATGTTCTAACACATTTACTTACTTTTCATTTCTAGATTTAATTACACCCCATCTGAGATGATATCTAAAATGATACTATGTGTAATTCCCATCAAGGTTCATTAAGCCTTGAAAGGGTATTATAGTTTATTTATAGTTTCATATTTAATCAATTACCTAATTTACTACTATCCATAGTGTAATCTTCATTTTATAGTTTGAATTTGAATACAAAAATCAATCCCATTCTTAAGGCTAACTAAGTTTTCCAATAGTGCAATCAACTCATGCACACTACAAATATTGACCTACCACCTCCAAATAGGTACTTCATACAACTATAGGATATGACAAGTCTCCTCCATTGTCAATCATACCTTAGTTTTGTCTTACAAGGCGAAAGACATGCCTTTACTTAACATTATTAATAGCATATACTCACCATGACACATATGACTATATGTGAGATACACATACGAGTCCATAATTAATCTCATCATATTTTAAACTAGAAATGTCTTATGGTGATTACGACATTGTCTTTTTGCATCTATCATTAGTAATTGAATTTTACATGTCCGGTTGTTAATTAGTTAACTTGTGTATGTCTCTATGTTATTACTTGGGTCATCAATATACTAGATATTACTAACCCCCAATTTCAAACACCTTATCGTGTCATTTCTCCAATTCATTACCATTCTTAACTTAGTTATCATAAAGCCATGCTCCTTTAATGATTTACTCTTCCTAAGATCTATATACAATTCCCATATTAAAGTACAACTTGTTTCACTAACCATGAGTCAAAACCTTATCTTCTTATTTGAATATTTCCAATTTATAAACAATTATACTTGAATTCCAATCACAATAGCTGGATTATGTCTATGCCACCACTCCTTGAGAGGTTGGAATAACATAGTATTCTTCAGCTTAAGTACATTTACCAAGATATTACTAGTTGAAATCCGTGATACACATTTACTTCATAGTCCCTTGATCACCGTTACCAATCTTATTCACTCATTACATAATATATATTAGAACCTAACAGGGTAAATATCGATTATAGGATCCTCTTCGTCGTAGATAAGGTGAAACAAAATTATTATTTCAAATATGCACAGCTTGTTGTAACTTTTAACTCAACCTCAAGGTCATCTACACACTGGGTGGGAAACACCATTAACTTAATCTATGACAATTATCACTATATTTCTTTAACAACTAAACACGAACTATAGTTACGCAACAACTCCAAAGCACAATTAAACATAAGTTGGTTCAACCATCACATTGGCTGGTAGAAAGTATAATAAACACCTCATCACACAGCATGATATAATAAAGAATAATATCACTCACCTTTCACAACTCAGTACTAGGTTCATAACTTAGGTAAAAATCTAGTTTAACAATAAAAAGTTATGATATTAGATGTTAGATATATTTGCCTTGGTTTTCTAAATATATTTATACTTACTGATTTCATAAACACAACCTTTGTACTTACAACTATATACAATCTTTACCACATTTAATACTATACCATACTCAATTTACATCATCTTTTCTATATTAACCTCATACCATATTTCATTGTATATTACTTGCGGTCATGAAGCTAGTCGGCAACCCAGATCAGTGAGAAAATAATACGCGTGCATGCATTGTTCATATTGGGCTCAAATATTGTTTCAGAGAGA
>LPNX010054658.1:67787-138045 GCA_001517045.1 Pseudotsuga menziesii
TATTGTATTAACTTATTCTCTTTATATTTTCTTCTACGTAATATGTTTTATTATTATTATTTCACATCATGCTTTTATTGGATCATTTTTTTGTTTTATAGAATTTGTGTAACTTGCGAGAGTGGTTTTTATATAAGAAACCATGAACCAAAGAAATTTAAGTTGTCAAAATTACTCAAAAATTGTACATGGCCTAGGACACACCAACCCTCAATTGATTGGATTTTGGGTATCTATTTTCAACTAGCTCACCCCTAAAAAAATAAAACCTAAATTGCCATATTAACAAAACCCACACCTTAATCAATTAAACTAATAAAAATTACCACTTTTATTATACCATTAATATATATAATTACCTTATAACTCATCAACACCCCCATAACCGATTTGAAACTATGAGGTACAAAGCAAACAATTTATAAGGATTTGTGAAAATTCATAACTGATTTGAAACTCTGAGGTGCAAAGCAAACAATTTATAAGGATTTGTGAAAATTTATAAATCCATACTGACATGTATATAAACCCATACGTCAAGTAAATGTGGATGAACCTGTTTCACAATGTTAATGAAGAGGCTAGTTATATTCTTAATAAAGCATATAAAGGATGAGATGGTGACATCTATCGATAGATATCCCTCCATACAAATTGGGTTACGGGGATCGATGAATCACATAGATAGAGATGTCTCCTCTCTTTTTTTTCAGACGAAAAAAGCATTTCTTGCTATTCTATTGAATCAAAGGAATTGGGTACATCATAAAAAATTACAATAGTCCAAAACATATGGAGCCAGTACCATCTAGCAGTACATCAAGAAAGATATCTCTCCTACAAAACCTAACTATCAGAGCCAGGGAATCATATACAATGTAAGGGTCCTCTCATAAAATGCATAGTGGGCTAATCAGTCAAGAATGTCCCTAAAAAAAATAAGAAGAACCAAAAAACAATATCCAAGTCAAGGCTTGAATCACTCAAAAGCTAGAAACATAGCTAATCAGCTTAACCAAAAATTTCACAAATAAAGAGTCAAGAGAAAAGAGTCTAAGAACCAGAGCAGTGCTCTCAAAAAAGCTGGAGTGTAACCTCCCCAAAAACTTCATCCTCCCATATTTCAGTGAGAGAAAGATGGCCTGCAGCCATAATAAGCCCTTCCTTGGATAGTGTGTCTGCCCTCTTCTTATGTTCCCTAAAGACATGACTGAAATCCATAAAGGTGAACAAAAATATGAGTTTCCTGGTGTTTATGCACCAGGCCTCTAAATTCACCATAGAAAGTGTGGATTCATCCCTTTCCGAAGTTTATAATCACAGAGGAATCGCCAAAGATATGTAAGTTTGGAAACCCAATATCTTTGGTGATGTGTAATGATGCCCAGAGCACCAATAGCTTGGCTCTAGTATTAGTGTTATTCCCACAGTCTAATTTTATAGAGAGAGAATGCTGATCATTTAACCAAATACAAACACCTACTCCTCCTATAGAATCTATTGCAACTCCATCAAAAAACGCCATAGGAAATGTTTTTGCAGGAGGAACACCAATGAGCCTAACTTTGGACCTATTTGCATGAGGCACCTGATGTGATGCAACATCTAACATGATCATATGACAAAGTCTAGAAATTATTGATTTCTTATCTTCAAAAATATAGCTATTCCTGGTCTTCCATAGATTCCAGATAAAAAAGAAGGGCAAATACAGAAGCTTCCCACCCTTTGTAACCCAGCTGGGCAAGTTTTCTAAAAGAGATGAATCAAGCCAAAGTAAATGGAAATCAAACATACTTCCCAAGATGTGAATGAACTTTTTCACAAAGGAGTAGCCAACAAAAATGTGGTCAACAGTTTCAGCTTTGTTTTTACAAAGACGACATCTGTTAGGGCCAGATCAACCCCTCTTGTACAGGTTATCCCAAGTATTTATTTTCCTATTAACAGCCAGCCAAGTAAAGCACTTCAATTTATGTGGCATATTGAAACCCCAAACCTTTGGAAGAATACCATATTTTATCACAAGCAAATGCTCAGACACTATGAGCTTGTAATATTTTTTGGCCAAGACCATTCCAAATTATTTATCAAGCATCTAGAGCAAGGAATCATCCTGAATTCCAATCTTAATGCTGCCATGTGATAGGCCTTGCAAAAAATACGACCATTGTTCGACCCAAAAACCTCCCATGTTGAGGTCTGTCGCAGTATACCAACAATTTAAACCATGAGTATGACCTTCCAGGTTTTGTACCTGTGCCAGGTTTGAAATCCCAAAGTCAGTTAGAATTTTCTCTAAGGTCCTCTGGTAAATGATACAAAGAGTCTAGGCCAGCAATCGGATCAACTCCCAAGCATATTTTCAGACCATTTCCAACATTCCAACCAAGCTGACAAGTAATCCAAGACAATATCCTTATAAATCCATTCCAGAAATATGAAGTTCCAATGCCAATGAAATTCCAGGATCTAGTCCAATCCTCCAAAGGTTTGTTTTTTATGTACTTATATGTTATAATATGGTTCCAAATGCCATTCCCCTTAAGTAGCAACCACATATTCTTCATCCTAAATGAGATCCCAAACCATTCCAAGTTCTTTATATCCTAGCCACCGCATTCAATTGGGGCTGAAACCGCTTCCCAACTAGCCAAGTGATATTTTTGATGCCCATCAGAGCTCCCCCACAGGAAAGGAAAGATAGCTTTCCTCAGCAAATTCAGAATTGATTTTGGACATCTAGCCAGGGAAACCCAATACACAACAAGTCCAGTGAGAACTGATCTAATAAGAACAACTCTGCCACCCAGAGATAGCAACCAGTATGACTAGTTCTTAATCTTATTTTCAAACATTCCCACCATCCATCTCCAGTCTAATGATCGATAGCCCAAGGTTTTAAGGTGATAACCCAAGTATTTGAAACCAGTTTGGATAGGTGCCATACTATAGGGAAGGAGCTTAGCAATTTTCCTCCGAATATCTTCATCCACATCCTGATAAATAAAAGAAGACTTTTTTATACTGACAGCCATACCCGTAGCAAAGAAAAATAGTTCTAGTGCATCTTTATATGCTTTCCATTCACTGACAGTAGAAGTACCAAATAAATGGACATCATCAACAGATAAGAAGTGAGTAATAGACAGATCATAAGAGTACTAAAATCCTTTGATAAGACCCTTTTACTGAGCATCCAATATAATCCTGTTGAGACTTTCAATAATCAGGATGAATAGTAAGGGGGATAAGGGACAACCTTGACGAATTCCTCTTGTGGCTTGAAAAAAATTAGATGGTGTTCCATTGACTAAGACTACAAAACAAGCATTAGTAACATAGCCTATAATCCAATTTACACCAATCAGAGGTAGGCCAATCTAAAGAAGTAGAAGTCTCAAAAAATTCCAATTAACCCTATCGAAGGCTTTGACCAAGTCAAGTTTTAACACCATGACATTAGAATTCTTGGTTTCAATAGAATGCAATATTTCATGGGTTATGCCAACAGGTTCAGTAATTTGCCTATCCTTCAAAAAACCAAATTGTTGAGCTGATATAGTCCTGTTTAGTAAAGGCTTCAGACGAAGTGCTACAATCTTGCAGATGACCTTGTAAACAAGGTTGCATAATGAGATAGGGAGAAAATCAGCAAAGGTAGAAGGATTTTCACGCTTAGGAATCGGATTCAAGAAGGTTGAATTTAGTGAGCCAGGAACTTTCCCTCCAGTTCTATCTTGTTCAACAACCAAGACTAGTTCCTTCCCAATGAGATAAAAAAACCAAGAAGAAATCAACCGGCCATCCATCCGGGACAGGGATTTTATCTTTCTTGAAGCCCTTAAGAACAACTTCCACTTCTTGAATAGTTATAGGCTCCAGGAAACGGTCTACATCCTCTTTCTCAATCAGAGCGGGGAATAGCCTAATCACCTTCAGTTGATCAGAAATATTTGTAGTTCTATCATCCTCAAATAGATCACTGAATTGATGCTTCCCAAGTTGTTTTAGAGGTGCATCCTCTATGACCATGTTACCATTCTTATCATTCAGGGACCATATAACATTAGAATTTCTTCTTGCAGATGCATAGGAGTGAAAAAACTTAGTATTTGCATCCCCTTCGTTTATCCAGAGAACTCTTCTCTTTAGTCTCAGCGAAGTGATCTCATGAGCCCTATCAAAACCCCAAATTTTCACAAAAATTAAAATTTTTGATGTAACATAAACTGTTTATAGTCACAGTTGGATAATTGTTAGCAGCTAACAGAAAGAATGGGACAGTTAACAAAAGTAACCATAACTTAAACACATATAGATTAATACTATTTTAATTTTGATATGTGATGTAAATAATATGCATTCAATTATTTCTAGTTGTACTAATGGTTTGATTTGTCAAGTAGGTGAGAAGTTACTTTCTAACTAGGGCTTACGTTAGCGATTGCTAACGTACCTAGATTTATGGATCTTACAGGCTTGACAGGTAAATTTTGAACCAGTAAGAGTTTATTAAGGCGTTAAACCAAATATACTTCTTTTAGCATAAATATACTGCTAGAGTAAAAGTTTGCTTAGAAGAATTCAAGGTACTACAAGGTAAAGTAACATTTCTTTTACTTGTTTTACAAATGTGATAGTACTTAAACTTCATGTCGTAAAGGTCAATAACTTTTCCCTACTGTTTGTCTTTTATCAGAATGACTGCTACGTTAGATAAAACTTCTTTCTATCTTTACTATAAGCTATTTCTAGTTCTTATTAGAGCTCAAGATTTAGTATATCAATACTCTTATTGAAATAAAATTGTATTGCTGTTGCTATTTATAAAATGTACAATACTGCTTATAAGTACGGAAACAGACCTAAGGCATTTCAAGAAACAAGCTTATACAGAACTCTTAGCTTTACCTTTTATTAAGCTCCAGTAGAGGAAGTTTATCAACTTAGTAATGCATTGTTTTTATAAATGATCAATTGCGTAAATATCGACATGTTGTGATTTCTATCTCCAAACTTCTTCATGATATAAGTAATGTGACGAAATTACGTCACCCTATTATTTATTTGTAATAACAAATGACACTATACTTTTTTCTTGGATAGTTCTACTATCCTTTACTACCAAGTCTAAACTAACCTTGGTTTGAATTCATTTGGGGCATTGTATACATTTGGAGACCAAACGATTACAACTTCCATGAAGTTTACCTTACTCTTAGCACTATAGACTTCATACAACAATAAGAATTTATTCTAGAGTGTAAATACTTTTTATATCCACAATATTGATTTACAACTAGATTCTTACTATTAGTCTTTACATACAACTCGTCCTAACATCATTGTCTTGCTATATAATGTATGAATAATTGATTATTATTGGAACTTATTACCTTAAGATCAAGGGAATATACCCTACTATGGATCTTTCCATAGTTGTTATTTCTCCATCAAAAGGTTTCATTGTTTACATATGTCAAATATTAACAATACAATGCATGATTTGGTTTATTACCAATGAAGTTTCCAGGGTTTAATATATAAGGTTTACCAATACCATGAAAACCTCGTTCTTTATCATAGTTTGAATTTTATGATTTATCAATGAAATGATACGTTTTGAATTTATAGATTTCATTATCATTGTAATCATTATACAAATTATTAACAATAATTTGATCCCTATGTTGCAGTGGAGACTATACAACTTGACCCACTGTGGAATGGATAAATTTGTGGGCACGTGGAACATCCACCACTGTGCATTGCATAGCTTATAAGCTCACCATGCAACCTTGCTTCTCATTATTTGTCAAGGGTTTTTGGTCTGTGCTTTGTCTGGTTTCCTACAGCCATGAGGGCTCGCTTATGCTCACCTTCAACTCCACTGTCTGTGCATTCTAAAGTGTTGTCACCCAGTGTAAGAGTTGCGAAGTTCATAGCTCGCATTTGATTTGATTCCTGCAAACAAAACTTTGCTGTGCATGAGGGTAGTGTTACACAGTCAGTAGTTTTTAGTGTCAAATCATTGTGTGGCCACTATCAATGCTTGCTCCTGCTCTAGTCGTCGGTGTAGTTAGTATTTTGAACCCAACTGCCCCTTTCTTAGGTGAACACGAGGGTTGTATTGTTCGTTGTGTTGGTCTGCCTTCTTCCTGGCCTCAGTTTTCAACACTTCCAGGTAATAATTTGTTTTAAATTGTTTGTAAGCTTTAAAATTACAGTTATAGTTATAAACTCAGTTTTTAAATCAAGATTTTGGTTTTCACTGGCAGGTGATTGTTCACCTTTTCGTTTGGAAGAATCATCTTCACGTTTGGTTTGGCATCTAGTCTACGGGTAAGCCCCGGTTACAAAGTGGCACTCCCTGCTTATACAGACTTAGGGGAAAATTATTTCAGTTGGAAGAAGTTACGACCTCGGTTTCCCTAGTCTTGGGATGTTTGGTCTTCAGTTTTTAAGATTTATTTTTCGTTATTAAACCCTTGCATATAGCAGGGTGACTCCGGCTCCAATGCCATGATTTGTATATGCTCTTTTCTTGAATTATAAAGATTATACAATAATGTAGGTTTTGATATAATGAATGTTAGTTTAGTTTTTACAAAGCCATGCCACGATGTTGGGTACACTGGCCTTGAGCTGGGTATTGTAATCTGGTTAAGTTTGTAGCCTTACGGCCTGGCAAAGTAATACATTGGGTTTTTTTTTTAAAATTTACTTCAATCTCTGTCTCGTGTTTTACAGTAAACTTGTATATTGTAACTCTGTGTATATTAGGGTTTGTCCTATCCGACTGTTAATGAAGAACATTCTTTCTAAATATCATTTGTTAGTATACACTATTATTATAAGAACTGTAACTTATTCATAGTGTGTAATTTATAATATTAATCTTACTTGTTTGGGAAATACAAGCTAGGGTTTTTCCTGAAGTGAAACCCTTGTTAAGTTCTTCAATTAATTAATGATTAGGTTCTATTACTTGTTATTTTGGTTAAATTAATATTATAGGTGTGTTGTGTAAAATTACCTTTGTTCCAGAAAGGACTGTGACAGTTTACAGTAGACTCGATGCTTATATATATATATATATATATTATCCAAGTAAGTGGTTTGCAACTTAGAAGTTTTATTTATAATAGATTAATAACTTGGTTAGGGTTTCGACCCTGAAGTTTATATTTACAGGTATAAGCTTGTCTAATATTTATAAATAGTTTTTTCATAGATATTATTTAGTTTTATACTAGTTATTAATTATATTTTCATTGTTTTTATTTAGTAAACTGTCTAGTAGACTTTACTCAGAGTTTTTGAAATGATATAGCATAAATTTTGAAACTCAGTTTACTCTTTTTAATCTAAGTACTTTTAAATTTAATCCTATTTAGTTTATAATAAATATCAGTCCTAGATTTCGTTGATATTGTTATAAAATAGACTATATGATTAGTAGCTTATTTCTTTACTTAATTGCATGTAAACATTGTGACTCTACTGTGATTTTTCTGCTGCATTTCATTCAGTTACTAAGTGAAAATAGAGAAAAAAAATAAACATATCATAACAATGTTTAACCATCCTAATATTTACAATGAATAAAATTACTCTACTGTCTGTAAATACACAATCTTATCTACTAAGATATTCTCTTATCCTTTTAAACGTTCTACTTGTGCTAAAATACTGTTGGGCTCCAATCCACTGATGTAGATTGGACCTTGAGTTTATGTCAATCCGGAGTTGGTAGACTTAGAGGCATATCCAAGTATAAGGACTCAAAGCTAGACCTATCTGGAAATATAGTTTACTTAGGAAATAAACCTACTGAAAGATTAAAATACTGTGACTTGAAAACACAAAAACTCCCTTACAGGAGCAGCTTCATTTTCTCTTTCAATTACACAGCAGTTTATATGTGGAATCTTCTGAGATAAAAAAAATAAATTAAACCTAACCCTAAGCTATGAACTACAAGATTCTGTCTATTATCCCAGCACTGAATAAACAATCAATCATCAATTTCCCTTACATGAAAGCATTCATAATGTATAACTGTCTTAATACTCCATTATTGAATAAGCAAGCAATGTACATCAATGTGAGATAGTAGTCTGAACCGTTCCTTCAATATATAACTAATAAGATAACAGAGCTTATAAAACTAATTCAAAACAGTCTAACTCGTTCTACAATAAGAAAATCTAATTCTACAGGAAATAACATACCACTGGCAACAATCCAAATCGTTTATGATAACAATCCAAATTGTTCGCTGGCAATTGAAAGGTGTGCAGACTTGACAATGGGGGCCCTCTAATGCCTCGTTCACACACACAGATAGAGAATCACAGAGCTTAAACCTTAATTATATTCACCATAATAAATCGATCATACACAGTAAAACAACGCAGTCCAGAACAGTGTGTGTTTTCTCTTCAAATCGTGATGGATTTCTCCTCTGTTTCATGAAGTACTTATACAAACTTTAAAAAAACTAGAAATGCTATTAATCTGGAAGCTAATTAATGAAACATAGTCCTCGAGATCCTCTATCAGATCAACGAAAATAAACAAAATCGGAACTGCCCTGCTTTTGTACTGAGTGGTAGCACAGGTGGTTGTCTTTGACCGTCATTGACTTGACACCTGTGAGAGCCACATCATCTATCCGTTGGAAGTTTAACCATCCTTGGACACTGAGGATCCTTTCCCCATCTTTTAGTTCACGCCTAGCTGGCCTGCAAGTATTCAACCTTGGAGACATTACGGGAAGTTAGCATATCCTGTAATCCTGAAAAAACCTTAGTTTAAATGCCTTAAAAATCTCAAAATTCAATTTGTTAAAAAGAAATGACATTTATACCTTTTGACCAAAGTTTGTGGGTGAATTTAAGGCTTTATAAATTAGTATGAAGGTTTTATGGAGGAAAATGGAAGATATTTAGATGACAAAAAGAGGTCAAAATGGTGCCCAACATCTCCCCCAAGAGGAAGTTGTTGCATGTCCCCATGCCAAAAAAATATTTGACCCTGTTTATATCAAAACCAAAATTTTACTGCTGATCCTCTTGCTTTTAATCTCCTGTCTAAGACGATGCATCTGTTGAAGCTCGAGATGCATAAACGACTTTCAGTCTCTCATACTTAGTTTTATAAATCTTCTTTTGCTTATACCATCTGTATGCATGCTTGGAGATGCGTGTCCTCTGGACTTTAAGCTTCCAGTTGATTTCTTTTAACTTCTCATTCCTTTACTCTAATTCCTTTATTTCAAGTTTCAACCTCTTAATCTCTTTATTGTTCTTGGAAGTTTCCTTCTTTTTCATTTTCATTGGAAGCTGGACAGAATTGGTGTCCATCCCCAATTCTTCATTCTTTTGTACTGAATCTTATTTCTTTTCCTCTTCCACAGTTTGTTGCTCTGAGAAAAGAGAAGCTGAATCCTTTATTATTTCCTATCTTGATTGCTTTTTCTTTTCTTTCTCTTGCTGATCCAAGAAGAGATTGATTCTTTTTGTCTGTTTTATCACTTCATCAGTTTCTTGGATATCCTGCCCTATTTCACATGCTAGATTTTCTTCTTGACTTCCCAAGGTTTGTATGTGTTCCTCCTCTTCTAATGTTGACTGGCTTCAAGCTTGCTGATACTTCTTTGGCTTCCTCTTATAAGTAGTGAAAATCTGCTCTTGCTTCTGGAACTGTTTTTCTTCTCTCATCACACTCCTAGTTCGTATCCTTCTCTGAGGCTGTTTTGAACTTACTGCCTCAGAGTTTTCTTCATCATCTGTAACCAGCAACACCTCTTTCTTTTTCTTTTTCCCCTTTGGCAGTTTTGAGCTTGTTGCTTCAGGGTATGTTATCATCAACAATTTATCTCCTTTTAAACCTTCTTCAAGCAATTCTTCCTATTCTTCAAACTGATTGTGAATTAATAATTCTGACCATGTCAAATTTTGCTTCTGTAACTCATGCTTGATGATGATTTTGATGAGTCCACAGTGAAAAAGGCTTGTCATTTTATCTTTTGCACGCCTTTGGACAGCCTTAGCCATCTTAGATAGACTCTGTAATAGAAAATAGGGCATATTTATCTCACAATCACCTTTTAAATGCTGCAATAGCTTGATGTGATAAAGATAAACAATACTGAATCGGCCTTCACAGGTAATGAATTTTTGTATAATAAAGACTACTTCATCCCAAGGATGAACCAACCGGTTCCTTGGTATTCCTTTCTTCCAGTTCACTGACCCTGCTCTTGATCTGCACAAAAAGGGTATCCATGCCTTCTCCTTGAATTGCTTAGTTTTGAAAAATATTTCTCCTTGCTGTGGTAGGCCAATAATTTGTGCTAAGATGTCTTCAGACAGTCTGAAGTTCAAGTTTCCCACTATAGCCCTTTCTCCATCAAATGTTTCAGCAAAAGCTAGACTAACATTATTATTATGCCCATCAAACTTTTCAAAAAAAGTTACCCACTGTTTCTTTTCAAAAATCTCCATGCAATTCTCATGAATATCAGTGGGGTTGAACTTCTCTGGTTCTAGTCTATATGACATTTTGAACTTTAATAGGAAAGAGATATGCAACAGGAAACTTCAACCTTTCAATTTTTAACTCTGCATTTGTTTTCTTATCCCAAAACGACACTCTGAAAATGTAGAATTGCTGCTGGTCTTAGCAGAGTCTTTGGCAAAGAAAAGGTTTAAGTTTTACCTCCTTTCTGGTGGAACTGCCTTCAATTCTTCCTGCGCGAATACTTCCACAGCAAATTAGTGCCTGCATCCTTTCTGTAATCCACGGCTCTTCTCACTGAAAACTATTACCCATAGCAATCGGCTTTTGCAGAAAAAGAGTTGGATTTGGTCCAAAGAAGAATGACCAAATCATAATCCCTGATTTCTCCAGTTCACAATACAAGTTTCAGGCACATTTGTATACTATCGTGGGGCATATAACCACGTTTCTTCTCATCATTTCATGAACATGCCACTTTCCATTCAATTATTTGCTCAGGAAAGAAATTAAAGGTAAGGTTTTAATTCATATAATACATTTTAATTTCTTTGCATGCCCCAATGTTTAATGAACGATCTGTAATAAAGGGATTTATTCTCTTAAAGTAGACTCTTTTTCCTTTTGAAGATACAAATGACCATCAATGTTCTAAATTCTATATGTTTACTTAATGCATGATGCACTAATGTATATATAGAAAAACATTTGAAATTCTATTTTCCAGTTTATTGTTTTATTTTTCTTAAAACCTTTCACTTTCTACTGAGAAGGAGACCCTGTCTGTCTTTTTGCCAAGAAGAAAACCCTGCCTGTAGAATGTAGTATATGTTTTTGGCCATTATAATTTTGCTTCTGGGTTTGATTCTGACCACCATCTTGACCCCTAGGGTAGGATAATGAAAAATTAAATGGAATGCTGGTAGAGATTGTGAGGATAGGCAGTCAAGTTTATGAGAATAGGTGAACATGTCATTACTTAGAAACAAAGAATCATGCAACTTTTAAAGCACAAAACTAAAATTCTTACAGACTTTGCTTGATATCCCTTCATGATGAGCTTGTTGCCTGATGTAGCTAGTTTGCATTTATTTTTTATTCATATCTGTCCTTCTGATGTCTTCTTTTAAAGATATCTACTATCTCAGATCCCTTCTACTTTGCTGGAACTCAGGTCCTTCTGTAGATTTCTTTTACCTTACTGGAAGTCAGGTCCCTCTGCATTGCTAGAAATCACTGTATTGCTGGAAATCAGGTCCCTTCTACATATGAAAAAGACTTGGAGGGTTCCAAGAAAGCATAAAAATGCTTATCCTCCTCACAGGCCTACTTATTGACTTGTCCTCAAGTCAAACGAGAACTTCATTATTGAAAAGAAAACTATGTAAAAGACATGAAATTTGGAAAAAAATAATTTTATGAATTTTCAATGGCCAAGCGAACCTAGTTTTCCATGGAAAATTCAAGTTTATGTTGTGCCAGTGGCCTAGTTTTCACAACTAAACTTCCTTTTTTTCTTGTTTGTATTTTTTATGTATTTTGTTTTTGTTTTTGTTTTTTTGTTTTTTGTTTTTTGTTTTTTCATTTTTTTTCATTTTTCATTTTTCTTTTTAATTTTCTATATCAGATCAGCTAAGAAGCAAGTGAAGGAGAAACACCAAGGTGTCTATCCAGCACTTCCATTTCTTGTTGCTGTGAAATCTGCTGTATGAAATATTCCTTGTTGATAAGCTTGGTATACAGTTTGATCCGATGGCCATTGACTACAAACGTACGTGCTTCATCATCGATTGTTTGAAGTTTGACTGAGCCATTGTCATATACCTCTGTAATCTCATATGGACCAAGCCAATGAGTTGTAAATTTGGATTTGAAGTCTTTGAACTTTGAGTCAAACAATAGTGCCCAGTCACCGATGTGAAATTGTTTCTTTTTAATAAACTTGTCATGCCATTGAGATCTCTGCTATTGTATCAAAATATTGTGTTCTATGGCAGCCTGTCTCATCTCATCTAGTTGATTCAATTGAAGTATTCATTCTTGTTGTGCCTCAGAAATATCCATACCCAAATCTACTGCTAACTTGAAGGTATGAATTTGAAACTCTATAGGTAGGAGGACTTGCTTACCGTAATCAAGCTGATAAGGAGAAAAACCAGTACTGTTTTTCCAAGTGATGCGGTATGCCCATAAAGCTTCAGTAAGCTTAGCTGACCAATCCTTCCTATGCATTTGAATAGTTTTGGTGATGATTCCTTCTAAAGTCTTGTTTGTAGATTCCACTTGGCCATTAGCTTGTGGATGGTAAGGGGTAGATTTTCTGTGCTTGATCTTGTACTTTGCTGCTATCTCCTACACTAATTTGGAAGTAAATTGGGCACCATGGTCAATTACAATCTCTCTAGGAACCCCAAATCTGACAAATATCTCCTCAAAAGGAAAGTTTACCACAGTCTGTTCTGTGGCTCTTGGTAAAGGTTTGGCCTCTACCCACTTAGTAACGTAGTCTGTACAGACCAAAATGTACTTCTTCCCTTGTGATGGTGGATGAATTGGACCAATGAAGTCAAGAGCCCACTTTTCAAACGGTTCTATGAGGATTTGTGGTTGGAGTGGCATTTCATTAGACTGGACTGGCCGTCCCATCCGTTGACAAGTATCACAACTTCTAACATACCTTTTAGCATCTTTGAAAATAGAAGGCCAGTAATACCCCAAATTGAGTATCTTGTATGCTGTTCTTTTATCTGCAAAATGGCAACCACACAGTTCATCATGACATGCTTTCAAAATATTTAAAACTTCATCTTGTCATACACATCTCCTGATAATTAGATCATATCCTGTATAAAAGAGATCACCATTAACCCATATATGCTTAGCACTTTGTTTAATAATCTTTTTCTTTTCTTTAGATGACATAGATGGTGGTAATTGTCCTGATGATAAATAGTTAGCAATGTCAGCATACCAAGGAGTGATAACAGAAATTGCAAATAAGTGTTCATCAGGAAAACTATCTAAAACAGGAGCAACCTCACCAGTATTGTGTAAGCGAGACAGGAAATCTGCCACTTGATTTTCTCGTCTAGGCCGATCTAAAACAGTGATATTGAATTCCTGCATTAATAGTAACCATCTTGTTATCCGGCCATTAGTGATAGATTTATTCATTAAATATCGTAAGGCTGAATGGTCTGTATGGACAAAAATTTCGTAGCTAGTAATGTAATGACGGAATTTGTTGATAGCATGGACTACTGCCAACATCTCCTTTTCAGTGACTGTATAATTTAACTTTGCAAGTGTCAGATTTTTACTAATGAAATAAATAGCATAAGTCAATTTATGTTCTTTCTGGCCCAATGAGGACCCTATTGCAGTAGCAGAGGCATCGGTAGAAATATGGAAAGGCAATGTCCAATTTGGTCCCCTTAAAATGGGTGCAGTAGAGAGCTTCTCTTTAAGTGTCTAAAATGCAGATTGACAATTAGTATCCCATTGAAATTGTACATCCTTTGAAAGTAATTTAAACAATGGCAGAGCTATCTTACTGAAATTTGCAATAAATCTACGATAACAGCCTGGATACCCTAAAAAGCTTCTTACATATGTTTGAGTTGTTGGTTCAGATAAGTTTTCAATGATTTGAATTTTAGCAGGATCTACTTTTATTCCAGATGAAGAAATGTGATGTCCTAAAACTATCCCTTCAGTCATCATCATAAAACACTTTTCATTACTAAGGGAAATATTTGAGTCAACACACCTTTTTAAAATTTTCTCTAGGTTTGCCAAGGAATCCTCAAAGTCACTTCCATACATAGAAAAATCGTCCATATAAATTTCAACACATTCATGAGTTAGATCTGCAAAAATGGCCAAGACTGCTCTCTGAAAGGTAGCTGGGGCATTACATAAGCCAAAAGGTAAAACCTTGTAGGCATATGTACCCCAGGGACATGTAAAGGTGGTTTTGTCCTGGTCTTCTTGTGCAATACTAATCTGATTATATCCACTGAAACCATCTAGAAATGAAAAATACTCTTTTCCAGCTAAGGTATCTAACACTTGATCGATAAAAGGCAAAGGAAAATAATCTTTTAATGTTGCTTTATTTAACTCTCTGTAATCTACACATATGCACCATTTACCATTTTTTTTAGGAACAGTGACCAAGGGAGAAACCCATTGGCTGTCAAAAATAGGGTAAATAAATCCCACTTTTAACAACTTCTGCAACTCTTCTTTGACTATGTCTTTTAGTATGGGGTTCATTCTACGTTGCGGTTGTCTAAGAGGTCTGATTTTATCATCTGTGTAAATGTGGTGAGTGCATGTTTCATGATGAATACCTAGCATATCAGTGTACTCCCAAGAAAATGCATGGGAATGTTTATTCAGCAAAGTAATCAATTGTTCTTCCTGTGATGTAGTAAGATGTGCACTTATATTCAAATGTTTTCCTGGATTGATTTCAATTGTTTTACTTTGAATATCTGTGATTGAATGAACATTAAAAATATCATGAAGTGCCAATGCTAGAGAATGTACTATGCAATTTTCCTGAAAATTATATCCCAAAACTTGATCTGCTATAGCATATTGCATGTCTCTTAATTCTTCAGAAATATTAGGTTCAACAATGAAATAATCTAACAAATCTTCGTTGTTTTCTTCCTGAAAATCAAAGAACTGGTTGATACTCAGGACAGGATGAATCACTTCTTCTTCTTGTTCTTTGGTCTCATTAATCCATGACATCTGATCTAATCTAGAAGGTCTTTGGGCAGAAGGATAAAGTGTAATTTGTTTTCTCTCTATCCCATGTGAAATGAGCATACTTCCTGACCTACACCCTATAAAAGCATCTGTTGTTTCTAACCAGGGGGCCAAGAATCAATGGGTGCCCTCCTAAATTATACTTTGGTTGTAACACTATAAAATCAACAGGATACTCCCAGGAGTCTAAAGAAACAATGATATCTTCTAAGACCTCTTCAGGTGTAATTTTAGACCTGTCAGCTAATTCCAAAACTGTTGTGGTTGGTCTGAGATTTGTCAAGTGAAGGCATCCCATTGTCTCTAGTGTCATGACATTAATGGCAGCACCTAGATCAATCAGTGTTTTTGGAATTGAGAAATTGTTAACGGTAATTGTAACCATTGGGATTCCAGGATCTACATACTTTTCAATGAAAACAGTGTTAGACATTAATCCTGGTAGATTGCCTACCACATGATTTTTTTATGGATCCTTCCTTCTTTTATTAAGACATAATTCCTTAACTGCTTTAGTATAAATTGGAATATCTTTTATAGCCTGCAGTAGAGGAATTTTGACACATACATTTGTTAACTCATTCAAAACATCAAAATCAGGTAGGGAAATTGAAAGTTTTTCTTTGACCAACCTTTATGGGAAAGGTGGTGTATAAGACACTAATGTTTTCCCTTTTTGACTGTGATTTTCTGACTGATATTTTTCTGTATTTAATTTTTTTGGAGTTTTCTCATTTTCTGTTTGTTCTTCTAAGATAACAGGAGATTCTTTTTGTAAAATTTTTCCAAATCGTAAATTGATATTTTGTAGTGGAAGAATTGAGTAGGGGAGTGCCATTCCATCATCAACATTATACATGGGTTTGTCTATTTTATTATTTGGATTTGGAATTAGCTGGGTTGGCAGTTGTGTAGGCCGAGGTGGAGGCTAATTGGATGGAAATTGAAGCTGTTGAGGTTGTGGACCCAATTGAGGAATCATATTGGGTTGTTGGAAAGATGGGACTTGGACTAGATTCTGCTGGTATTGGGGATAGGCAGAAGGTTGTTGATAGGGCTGTAAATAGGCCTGCTGATATGTCTGGTTACCATGGGTATATCCTCTCCAATTTGGAGCAGATTGTGCTAATGGAGGAGACCAAGTTTGCCAGGGCATGGGTGCACTCCATGAATTCTGAATAGGAGTTTGATAATTTGTATGAAATTGTTGCATAGGGTCTTGAGACATACCTGAAAATTGTGGCTGCCAAGGTCTTCATTGTCCCATAAAGTAGAGAGACTCCATGCTTTGATTCTCCTCCATTTGAGCTGCCTGCAATTCTTTCAATCTGGGGCAGTCATCAGTTTTGTGATTTGAAGTACATAAGCCACAAATTTCAACAGTATTTAAAGGACATTCTTTTAGTGGGTGTTTCTTTCTACATTTAGGACAAAAATAGACAGGCTTGATCTTGTTGGTCCTGTTGTTCTTGTCTTTTCTTGGTTTTTGATATTTCGACTTGTGTGCCCAAGGTACTCACTAAATCAATCTTAAAATCTTCTAACAGATTTCCAAGCTCAGCTCTAGAGATACCACTGTTTGCAGATTTAGTTACTTTGGTAGTGATATCCCTTTTTCCAGTTCTAGCCTTCCCTCTTGAATATTTCTGACATAAATCTTGTAATTCATCAAAGGGAAGGTAGGAAATGTCACCTTTTCCCATAACATTCAAAATATCCAAATACTCTTCTCTTATTCCTTTTATAAATATTCTTCTAATCATCTCAGGTGTCAAAGAATTGTATTTGGATTTCTGCAGGTTGTATGAGAATCTTTCCAAATACTCCTCCAAGCTCTCATCTTCTTGTTGAGTCATTCCAAAAATGTCATCTTTTAGATCCTTTGATCTGCAATATGCCTGATATTTTTGAAGAAATATTTTCCTCATTTCATCCCAGCTAGTGATAGAATGCTCTCCTAAGCCCATGAACCATTTCAAGGCAGCTGCTTTAAGGGTGGCAGGGAAAAGACGAAGCTTATGGGTGTCATCAGTGTATCCATAAGTTCGACACAAGATATCAAACTCGAATAGGAAAGAGTCTGGATCCTCAGAAGTCATGCCATAGAAGTTTGGTAAGACAGATGGTGGAATATTCTTCATTTTTACCTCTTCTCCTAGGGTAATGCTAGTGTCCAAGATGGGAAATTTAAAGGTGGCTTCCTAATCTTCTTCTGTTCTTTCATCCCTGTCATGTCTCCTTTCTTCTTCCCTTTCATGTCGCCTCTCTTCTTCTCTTCTCTCTTGTCTTCTTTTATTATCTATTTCTAACATTCTCTCATACTCCCTTCTCTGTTCTGCAGTTGGCCCTTTTGATGTTTCTTCCTCAGCCATTTTAAAAGTACCCACTGTTGTGATGAATCCTTTTGGAAAAGAAGGTCCTGTTACTTCTGTTTTTGGGGGGTTTTTGATAAATCTTCCTTTCTCGTCTCTTTGTCCTGACATAAAACTAAAATCTACTCTATTTTTTGTTTGAAAATTTTGTTTTTATCAGAGAACCAAAGTTCCTAAGCCTGCTTCTAAAATGCCTCCCCGGCAACGGCACCAAATGTTGGGCTCCAATCCACTGATGTAGATTGGACCTTGAGTTTATGTCAATCCGGAGTTGGTAGACTTAGAGGCATATCCAAGTATAAGGACTCAAAGCTATACCTATCTGGAAATCTAGTTTACTTAGGAAATAAACCTACTAAAAGATTAAAATACTGTGACTTGAAAACACAAAAACTCCCTTACAGGAGCAGCTTCATTTGCTCTTTCAATTACGCAGCAGTTTATATGTGGAATCTTCTGAGATAAAAAAAAAATTAAACCTAACCCTAAGCTATGAACTACGAGATTCTGTCTATTATCCCTGCACTGAATAAACAATCAATCATCAATTTCCCTTACAGGAAAGCATTCATAATGTATAACTATCTTAATACTCCATTATTGAATAAGCAAGCAATGTACAGCAATGTGAGATAGTAGTCTGAACCGTTCCTTCAATATATAACTAATAAGATAACAGAGCTTATAAAACTAATTCAAAATAGTCTAACTCGTTCTGCAATAAGGAAATCAAATTCTACAGGAAATAACATACCACTGGCAACAATCCAAATCGTTCACTGGCAATTGAAAGGTGTGCAGACTTGACAATGGGGGCCCTCCAATTCCTCGTTCACACATGCAGATAGAGAATCACAGAGCTTAAACCTTAATTATATTCACCATAAGAAATCGATCATACACAGTAAAACAACGTAGTCCAGAACAATATGCGTTTTCTCTTCAAATCGTGATGGATTTCTCCTCTATTTTATGAAGTACTTATACAAACTTTAAAAAAACTAGAAATGCTATTAATCTAGAAGCTAATTAATGAAACACAGTCCTTGAGATCCTCTACCAGATCCACGAAAATAAACAAAATCGAAACTGCCCTGCTTTTGTGCTGAGTGGTAGCACAAGTGGTCGTCTTTGACCGTCATTGACTTGACACCTGTGAGAGTCACATCATCTATCTGTTGGAAGTTTAACCATCCTTGGACACTGAGGATCCTTTCCCCATCTTTCAGTTCACGCCTAGCTGGCCTGCAAGTATTCAACCTTGGAGACATTACGGGAAGTTAGCACATCCTGTAATCCTGAAAAAACCTTAGTTTAAATGCCTTAAAAATCTCAAAATTCAATTTGTTAAAAAGCAATGACATTTATACCTTTTGACCAAAGTTTGTGGGTGAATTTAAGGCTTTATAAATTAGTATGAAGGTTTTATGGAGGAAAATGGAAGATATTTAGATGACAAAAAGAGGTCAAAATGGTGCCCAACAAATACTGCTATTTCTTTTCCAATAGGTTTACATTAATAAGCTTGTTAAAATAATGGACATAAATAACCAGGTCATTGTTATTTTTAATAATAACCTACACACTGAAAATAAATTACTCTGTTAACTACAAAATGCAAAACCATAACTATTATATTCAATCTCTTAACATTTTCTTTTATCTACTGTAAATATTCTATGTGTGCTAGAGTATGGCTTGGTCCTTCTAGGTGTGGAAAAACATAGACTAAAAATTATTTTCCATTCTAAAACATTAAAGAAAAATAATGTAGAACCTTATTAGGATAGATGAAAACAACGTTAGGAGGTTGTTCCTCCCTACCAATCTCCTGGAGAGCGCTCAAACAACACTCCCTTAGGACCCCCGAGCCTGTTCTAGGTCTTCTTGGCTAAGAACTGGTGGAGCATGCAAACAATAGACTGGTCCAATAACTCAGTAAAACACCTTGCACTCAGCAATAATATCTTTCAGCTTAAAAGCTGCACTAGATCACTCAGCAGTTATCCCCTCAAACTCTTTCCACAATTCCCTTCCATTGAATTTCTCTGAAGTACATTCACCTGAATGATCACTTCTCTAGAATGAGCAGCCTCAGCTCTCTTCAATGGGAATTTTTATAAATATTTCCTAGGTCTTTTGGGTCAATTGTCATTAATTAAGCCACCTGCTCTGATTCCACTTTCTTGGAAAATCATGACCCCAAAGGTAGGGAGGTAGCCACCTGCATCAGTTGGAAGTGGTTTGAGGATGCTACCACATGTCAGTTTGATCTCCACCCAGTCTCCTCCACCAATTTGACCAGTAAACACTCTTTTAACAACTCTCCTAAGCCGTTGTCTCCTACTTTATTTATTTATAATTAAAATATTTAGAATTACATTAAATATCCTTGACTCTACTGAGTCATAAATTACAACTTAGCATAAAATTTAACATATTGTCCTCAAATAATAAAAAATAATATAACATTGTTTTTGCAAAATTGGGGCATATGACAAGCCCAATATTTTCCTTTCCTATCTTGTAGAGTTTTAAGCCTATTTGAATTCACTGCAGATAGTAGACTAGAGTCCTTCTATAAAATGTCATAGATCTCATCATTTCTATCTAATATCAATAGTTTCCTTTCACCTTTTTGCTTCCTTTCCTATCTTTTCATTGTACTCTTGAGTCTACCTAGTTTAAGAGAGAAGGAGTCCAGATGATTTTGAGGACTTGAGGTCAGAGGAGCCTTCCAAGATGTAGTAACCAGAGGAGAGAATTCATCTTCCAAGAGCCAAGCTCTATTCAATTTGAAAGGATAACACTGAGCAGTAAGTCTTGAGGCCCATTCCAGACAGGTAGGGTAATGATCGGAGACATTTGAAGGTGTAGCCCAATATCTATAGCAGGCCAAGATGGGTAGGAGATAGTAAAATAATAAGAACCAATCAAGTCTTTTGCTAATTTCTGCATCCCCCAGACAGCCATTCCTCCAAGTAGGGCCTGGGTATTTCATTGAGATATCAACCAGATTGTTATTAGTAATAAGCTGGGTGAAGTAAGAAGCCAAGGGGTTAGACCTTGCTTGAGTACCTCACACTTTAGAAGAGGAGATAGTGAGATTTAGATCACCAGCCAGGAGTAAATTGGGTAAGGATAACAAACCACCAGCCATAATGTTATCCCAAAATACAGTTCTCTGGGAATAAGTCCCATAGCAGTTAATAATGGTAAGGATTTCAACTATCCCCCTTATGCTAGCTCTGAGCACAATGCCAGCAATGGAGGAAAAGGCCTTGCAAGGAACCAAGAGAGGGTTCCACCTGAAAGTCCTGTAGCATCTAATGCATAGAACTCCCACCCGGGTTTTAATTTTCAAAACAGAAGGAGTGACTGAGAATAATTGCACATAGTTTCTTGAAGTAAAATCATGTCTGGATTTAGATCAGAGAACAGTGAGCCTAGGGATTTTTGTTGGGAAATCCCTCTAAAACCCTGAATATTCATGGATAAAAATTTCATGGGTAACCTGACCCTTTAGGTGTGCTTGCTCTAAGTACCTGTGATGTGGATGAAGATGAACGAGACTATCTGGTTGCATTCTTTAACCGCAAAGAGATAGGCGTATAGTTCCCCAAATTGCCTGAGTCCACTGAGGAAGGATTCTTAGCCTTATAGATGGTCACATTTTTTAAACAAATGGAGTCCAGGGAGAGCATGGATGGATAACTAGGGGACTTTTCAGAGAATATCGAGAGGGAGTTTAGGAGAGAGGGATCCATGAATGCGGGCTCTTCTATGGGAATGGAGGGTAAGGTGTTCACAGGTAAATCAGAAGTGCCAGGTGATGGAGAGGTATGGGAAGCAGAGGGAGTTGGGAGTGAGGGGTAACGTTTCGAATTAAAGGGGGGAGACCCTTCCTCTAGAGGATCATTAGAAGAAGAGTGGGGATTCAAGACTGAGTGCTCCAGGGGCTCAACAGAAGTCACAGGGAGGGAGTGACGAGCACATACTTCTATGTCTTCAATAAACATGATTTCTCCTTTGGATAGTCCTTCATAAGGTCTTGGTGAGGAGGAAACATATATATCATCAGGAGAGCAGACCAAGGGTTCCAAAGGGGGTTGACTGTCATCAGGAGAGGGAGAGACAGGACCAGGGCTAAGAATAAAACCCCTCTTAACTGGACGACCCTTGTGAAGGAGAGCACAGGAATTGTGCAAATGCCCAATCTCATGGAAGTAGTTACACATGAAGGGCATGTTCAGGTAATCAAGCCTCTGAGTAATAACATGATCATTGCAGACAATCTCAATCCCGGGAAGTAAACCATTAGAAATATCAAGCTCTACCAGGACCTTTGTTGTCTGCTTGTCAAATAACAAGTGAAAGTCCTTTTCGAGGGAAACAAAGTGCCCAATCGAGTTTTCCAAGCCTGTGAGAATATCTTTATTCCAAAGAGGGAAGGGTAATGAAGGAAGGAGAACCCACAAGTGCCAAATAGTGACTCTTTCCATAAGCAGATCAAAGCCAGAATGCCAGTGGTTCAAGACAATAACAAATCAAGTATAAAGGACAATAGCAAAATGAGGTGCTACAAATATTTATATTTATATATTTGGTTATAAATATAAATATATATGCCTATGTAAATAGACCCAACATAATTTATCATCATCATAGAATCAACTTGTTATAGCCCTATAGTGTGCTTAACATTACAATACCTTAAGCTAATTCGTTATTAGTTTACAACACCTTAAGCTAATTCGTTGTTAGTTTATTGATTATTAGTATTTTGAAATCCCAATCCACACCAATATCAACAATTTCACATCTCTTCCAAATATTTACTATATTGCACAAACTAATTCTTAGGCATACCTAATGCTCCCCTAGGATAACTAAGTGGGTAGTGGCTTTGCAAGTTTGTGCAAAATGGTCATCTTCAATATTTAGTTAAATTTACATTTTATGCTATAAGGAAGAAACTTTGAAAAGTACCTTGTAGTTACGGGTTGGTGAGGACCCAATTATTGGTAGACATATTTGGTTTAAGTTATCACATACTTTATTATATTTTTTGCACTGTTGAGGTTATTTCACTTTATATTACATTTCTATGCGGCCTTTCGGTTTTGTTTCCACTTAGGCATGGATCTCAACATCTCAATTGGGTTTCACTGGTGCATTGGGTGCATAATGGTATGTTTATATCTGGGGTCTTCAGTGTGGATCTATTTCACTTGATGATGGCAAATATGAACTAAAATGGTCCTACAACAAATCATCGGGTGTCATCAATGTAGATCTGGCTTATAGGTTTTTAATTGATGATTTTTCTTGCATCCATCAGTGGTGGCATTTTATTTTGCAGTGGAAGGCTCCTCTCCGTATTGTTTTATTCAGCTGGTTGGATTTGGAAAATTGTCTCTTGACCTGAGATAATATTCTGAGGCATTGTATGATCAGTCCTGGCTTTTGTCTGCTCTACGGACAAGCTGAGGAGTCTATCTTACACCTTTTCATCTTGTGTAGATTCACTCAATATATTTGGAAGTTCATTGGTAATAGGTTAAACTATAACATATGTTGGAACACCACTTCTTTATCAGAATGCTTTATTGCTTGGAAAAATAAGGCTCCACCATAGAAATCACTTCCTTATTTCATTTTATGGGAGATTTGGAACTACAGAAACAAAAGAATATTTGAGGACTCCCATCCTTTTGTTTTTTCTATTGGCCTGAAGGGTCTAAATGCTTTTTATGAGTCCAGTATTGAATCTATATCTGATGGGTCAAACAAAGCCAGGATGGCGAAAGTTCTGGTTACATCATACTGCATTTTGGGCTACTTTGATGGATCCTCCATGGGGGACTCTACTTTGTGTGGGGCTGGTGCTTTTATCTGGATAAATGAATCGCGTTACTACAAAATTTGGATGAATTACAGTTCTGGTTCAAACAACAAGGGAAGGGATCCTCTCACTCTGGTCTCTTCTTTAGTTTTCTCGGCACCTTGCTTTGGATGGTTTACACATTATGGGTGACTCCCGTGTCATCATTGATTGGGCCTGAGGCTTGACGGGTTTGCAGCTCATTTATCTTGAGCCTTGGCTCAAAAGGAGTAGATTGTTGCTTAACTATTTTCATAATATTACTTTCGCTCATATCTTTAGAGAGCAAAATTTTTAGGTTGATTTCTTGTCTAAGCGGGCTCTTTCGACTATGGACGGTTTTATCTTTTTTGAGCTTTGGTCGAGGGTTTCACTTGTTTCGAAGGGTATCCTCCAATCTATCTTCTTTTGATCTTGGTTTTTGGTTTTACGGTTTTGGGTCTCTTCACTTGCTTCTTGCCTAGGCGACTACTTTTTCCCCCTTTATGGGACTCTCTTATTACTAGTTTTGGGCTTGTCCATGATTTGGCTCCACTTTGGGCATTTTTTCCTTTTTGCCTTGAGCTCATCTTTCTTTTCCTTTTGGGATTTTCTGGCGACCACTTTGGTGTCCTTTGGACTACTTCACATTTTGTACTGTCTTACATATATTTTAATCAAATATAATTATTTTTCTTAGAAAAAACATTAAATATCACGTATATAAGATACCCGTCATGTATAACATTCTCATACACGTTATATACATACCACCTTAATAGATAAATACTTATTTAAATAATAACTACATTTAATATTTATTAACATTAAATATACTCAAATATGTTGGCAATCACATATTATCATATTAACAAACATGTTAGACATTAAATAATTATACGATATATACCCACATAATTACTTATCTAATAAATAATTAAAACTTTATATTAACCATACAACCTTAACTTGCACTTTCAGAATTTATCGTAATTTAATTTACGAGAAACCTATGACTTTTTATTTTTCTTTTGAATATTTTTCTTTTAAGGAATTTCCAATCCCCATTTCCATATGCAGTTTTAGGTTGCAGGCATGAGGCCATGTGTCTTTTCCTCACCCTCTCCACTTATGTTGGTTGCTATGGGCAGACCCAGGTTAACTATAATCAACCAACAACATCCCTAGATCACTGGCCCTTTCGGCAACAGACCGCAAAGCGGCCTAAAGTCTCACCCGAAGTGACTCTAATGGGTTGGCCAAGGACTCAAGCGTCTTGGACCAGGTTCTGTGGCAATCCTACTAGTGGCTCACAGCTCTCCTAGCTGCGAGGTCTCTTTCTGCGCGTCGCACGATCTCCAGCTCGCGTCGTATGATCTCCTCGCCTCGCAGCTCTTCTAGCCACGAGATACTCCTTTATACCGTCGTGCGATCCTTTCCTGCGGTGCGCACTTTCCCAGACTCGCGATATCTCCGACCTTATCGCATCGCCGCGCACTGTGCGACACGCAGTTCCTGCCCAACGCTAAGTCCTTCACCTGCGGTATTGCGCACCGCAGCTCCTCTGCCAGTGCGGTATCACCTCTCTGTGATATCCTACCTCCGCGGTTTAGTGCACTTAGCGTTGCTCGTGTCGACGTGCAAGACTTAACATATAAGGCTATTCGATACTGCAATAGAGACTATTTTACGCAAAGCATAAATGAACCATATACAGCCTGCCAAAGACTGTAACTTATATTTACCCTTCTATATTGCTGTGAATTGATTAACACATTCATTCATTAAACTGTAACAAATTCCATGAACTGACTGAGAAATGCATAAGTAAACATAACACATAAACCAATCGCATAACACTTGATTTTAGCATGGTTCACCTCCAGGATGGAAGTTACGTCCACAGAACTGTGTTTTTATTATAGCTCAGGGGAAGGTAAAACATAGTTCTGCTGCACCGCATATGCAGCTCAAGATCTTCTCTCTTAGATCTCTTTTCTCTTCTATATTGCTCTCCTACAATATACTCTTCCCTCTCTGTCAATCCCTATGGATTGTTACATACATATTCTATAAGACAGCTACTGGTTACCGTAAGATTGCTACCGCTAATAACAGAACTAGAGCTAGGCTTTTACAACAGTCTAATAATCTGCAAAACACTACTAACAACTGAATGAACCAACTAACTAACCAACAAAATGACTAGCTAACTCTCCAACCCTTTTACAATACAAAATATATTCTTTTATAGGCAGCCCGAAGGTCTTGCCATTACAACACTGTGGGCTTATCCCAACAGTAACCCAAAACCCTAACTAGCGACATTCGGCCATATCTGTACTTGAGGTAGCCGCTTTCCATCACACCACAGCTCTCTGCAGTCTTCCATGCTTCCCAGCACTGATCATGGGTACTATGTATCGCTTCTCTTTTCTGTCCTTCACCTTCAATGCTTCAGCCTCTTTGCTCCTTCTCCTTTATGAGGGTCGTTGAGCCCTCCTGTCTTCCGCCGCTGCCTTCAATGCAGTGGTTGAGCTCTCTCTTCTCGGCCGCTCAGGTACCGTTGCCTTTCTTGACTTTTCTATCTTAAAAGTCATGGTTTTTGGCTCTGCTCTCCAGCTGGAAACGTGTTATGGTGTCGTAGCTCGGTCTTAACTTCTTTCCAACAAAACTTATCTTTCCACCAAACTAGCAGCTTCTTCTGTAGCTGCGGGACCCTGCTCCAACAGTCCCCTAACACTTACTTGTGGCTCGCCCTCGAGCCACCTCCAGCAGACTTCTCCTGCTGTAGCTTTTCCTTGGCTTCCTGTGAATCCCTCTGCAACCTGTCACGAAGTCCTGTGACTTCCTTCTACATCACTTCGACACTCTCTTGTGAGTTTATGTAACTTGGTTCGCTGGGCTCTCTTATCCTTCCTGCCCAATGTCATGGTCGCGCTCTCTTCGCTCTTGAAACCTTTTAAGAGCCTTCTAGTGTTTGAGAGGTTTTCTACAGATATCCTTTCCTCTTTATCTGGGTTAGAACTTTTATCACAAGGAAAATCTGTATCTTCCAGCCTTCTCAAACATTTCATTCAGTTTGGAGCCTTGTATATGAAGGAGATACAAACCATGAATTCCGTTCCGAGAACAAGCCTTTGCCTGCCTCCAGGAATTCTACCGACTACTGGGTTTGCTGTCCTCTTCCACTTCTCTTCTCTTCGAGGTGCTCCAGGTACCCATGCTGCCTCTGATCGTCAGATTTTTGTTGCATTGCCTCCACAATATTTGGTGCTTTTCTTAGCTGATCAAATAGGTCGGCGACCTTCTCCCTTTGCTTTCTTTTTCTCATTTTTACTTTCCGCCTAGCGGGAGATTTCTTCTCATCATTCTTCTGCTCTGCTTTCTTATCTTCAGTGATCAGCTCGGCGTTCTTCTTCTCCTTAGCAGAGACTTTGGTGACAACTTCTACTTCTGGCGCTTGACTCTTCATCCTTAGCAGCTGTCTGACTTGTGCTGTACTTAATTTCACAACCCTGGGCGACGTCGTCATGGCGGACCTACGGCCACCAGGGTCGAAACGTCTCAGCATGCCTTCTAGAGGTTCGTCCTCGAACAGAGCCGTCTTAGTACAAACGGTGGATGTGCACTGGCTGCAACGTCTGAAAATCACAGCACTCTGTAACCATTTAGCTCTAGACACAGAACTCTTAACAACTTACTCTATAGCTCTCGGTTTTTCTGCAAATTTAACCGTACCACTTGAATACTTTCTGCTTTTATGCCCAATACAATAATCCCGGATGCAACGGTCATCTATACTGAACCCGTCGGTCGTCATTAATGCCTGGACAAGACCACACCCGCCATCTGATCCCTAATAAATGTAGAAATCCGATCGAATTTCCCTCGAAACATGTGTGTACAGGCATTGGTCGCATCGGAGATTTGCTAAATCTGGAAAAATTGATTATACTGCTGCCAAATCTATGGTAAGATATACTGGTCATTACCTCATTAACTACCTGTCAGATGCTGACTTGACTGGCCTTTGTCAGTTGCAAGACTGAGTACGTGGCACGGGGAAACATCGCACTGCTGCGATGCGACTCCGCATCACCTGCATAAAACAATATTACTTTTTTTTTTTTTTGAACCGCCCTGATGTGATTCCTCATACTTAAAATAGTACCTGCCGGTGTAGACTAGTTCCCGGTGCGATGCCTCCTTTCAACTACACTGGACATCTGCACCACCATAGACTGGTTAAGCTAGGGCTGAGAGGCGGGGTGGCTATCACTATAGGGATTAATCCTACTACCATTAATCCATGTGGGCAAAAGCTCCCCATTCAGCTGGCTGAGCTGAACGACACCTCCCTCTGTGACTTGCTGTATCCGATATGGCCCCAGCCAATGTGTCTTGAACTTCCCTAGAAACTTAATGAATTTGCTGTCATAGAGGAGCACTAGGTCTCCAATATGGAAATTCTTATTCTTAATGTGTCTATCATGCCAAGCTTTTTCTCGTGCCTTTTGCACTTTCTGATGGAATCCGGCGATGAATCTGTCTTCTTCTAAGGCAAGCAGCTGTGCTAGCCTTTCTTCAACTGTGTCTGTATCAGTCATCCCGGTAATCTGAGTGATTCTTAAACTGGGAAGAATATACTCCATAGGCATAACAGCCTCGTGTCCATACACCAAGCTGAAAGGTGTGTGTCCCGTCAATTTCTTGCATGTGGTCCTGTACGCCCATAATAGAGCGTTAACTCTGAGGTCCCAATCATTCCTCTGGCTATTACAGATCTTAGTAAGATCATTTTCTAAAATCTTATTAAAGGCCTTCACTGTACCATTAGCCTATGGGTGGTAGGGAGTGCTCTTATGGTGCTGAATCTGGAATTCTTCTGTCAATGCCTCAATAGTGCTGTTCAAGAAATGTGTGCCCTGATCACTCATCAAAATTACTGGGCATCCAAATCTACTGATGATGTTTTCAAAAAGGAACTGCGCGGCTGTAGCAGCATCACAATTTCTTACTGCTTTGGCCTCTTCCCATCTGGTGAGGTACTCTGTTCCTGTGATAATATATCTTGCACCAGTGCGCTTTCCTGGTGGGTTGATAGGACCCACAAAATCTATAGCCCATTTGTCAAATGCGCGCAACGTGACCTGTGGTCGCAGTGGCATTTCATTGCGTTGCAAGGGTTTTCCTACTCTTTGGTAGATATCGCAGCATCTGCAAAAGTCCTTGGTGTCTTTATGCAACGTAGGCCACCATAATCCTGCCTCCAGGATTTTCTACGCAGTCGGCTTTCCTGCGAAATGACCTCCTGCGGTTCCTGAATGTGCCTCTCTGATAATAGCATATTTTTCATGCGGCATCACACATCTGCGCAGAACTTCATCCGGACCTAACTTGTATAGGTGTCTTGCGATGAGGGTGAAGTCTGTTGCTTTAACAACCAATTGCTTCTTTTGCTGCTTAGTAAACTCATCAGGTGCTACTCTCGTAGTGAGAAATTGAATAATATCGGCATAGTACTCATCTGCGATCTGGATAGAGAACAACGGCGCATCCGGTAGATTGTCATCTAGGTCACTTGGCTCTTCTCCTGAGTCTATCCATGACAAATGATCAGGTCCTACATTCAGTCTTCCTGGTTTCACAATGATTTCAAAATCATACTCCTGAAAGAGGAGTAACCATCTGCAGATTCTCCCCCCTAACACTGGCTTATTGACCAAATACTTTAACGCAGAATGGTCAGTAAACATCTTGAACGGGGCACCCAACAGGTAGTGCCTGAACTTCTGCAGCGCATACACCATAGCTAGGCCTTCTCTTTTAGTTGTGGTGTAGTTATTTTCTACTGTCGAGAGCTTTCTGCTGGAATATGCGATAGGGTGGTCAATGTCCCTTTCTCCTAGTTGTGTTAAAACAACCCCTAATGTGATACCAGACACATCCACATGTACATGAAATGGCTTAGTCCAGTCGGGAAATACTAAGATGGGTGATGTAACCATCTTCTCTTTAAGCATGTAAAGACTCTGCTGACATTCCTCGTTCCATAGGAATTTTACATATTTCTTGAGCAATTTCTCCATTGGTGCTGTAATCTTTGCGTAGCCCTTGATGAACTTTCTGTAGTACCCGGTATGACCAAGTACTATCCTCAGTTGCTTGACTGAGTTGGGTGCTGGAAGGTTTACAATGATGGCAATCTTCGTGGGATCTACCATCAAGCCTTGTCTGCAAACAATGTGACCCAACAAAATACCAAATGGTGCGCAAAATATACATTTCTTCAAGTTTAGAGAAATTTGGTACTGCCTACATTTCTCTAACATCAGTCTTAAGTCTCCTATATGCTTGTCAATTAGTCCAAATACAGTCCAATCATCAAAATATACTTCTAAGAATTTATGAATGTATTCTTTAAATACAGCAACAACTACTCTAGAAAATATAGCTGGTGCATTCTTAAGACCAAAGGGCATTACCGTGTACTGGAACGAGCCCCATTCTGTTGCAAAGGCGGTATTGGACCGATATTCTGGATGTATTCTGATCTGATGGTAGCCTGAAAACCCATCAGTGAAGGAGTAGACCTCCTGTCATCCCACGTTGTCTAATACCTCATCAGTGAATGGTGTCGGAAATGGATCGTGAAGCGATGCATCATTGAGCTTGCGCAGATCGACACAGATCCTGATGTCTCCTTTTGTTTTCTTTTCTTGTACGACCATGGGGCTAACCCATTCGCTTTCTTCTACCGGCTCAATGATGCCTGCTGCTAGCATCTTCTCGATTTCGTCCTTTACTTTTTCTTTGTAGCGCAGATTCAATCTATATGGGCGCTGCTTAACTGGTCTAGCATCCTCCTTCAATGGTATCCTCATAACTCCTAGGTCTCCAACTATTCCCTTCATCTCTGTGAACTTGGTGGGAAATAGGTCCTGATAGTCATGTAACAAGTTCGCAATCTGTCCGACTGTTTCATCATTCCAATAGTCTCCAATAGAGGCAAACTTAGGTTCTGCGTCTGTGCCAATATTGATCTTTTTAATCTTGATAGGTTCAGTGATTGCTAGAATCTCTAACTGTGGTCCCCCAACATCGCGAGTCCCTTCTGACTCTGGAATGTTGGTGTTGCGAGGATCCTCATCCTCATCCTTATCTTCATTGTCTGGCTTTGCTGCGAAGTTATAGCACTCAAGCGCATCTTGCAACTGGATGGACCACTCAGGTTGAGCCTGCACTGAGATGGTACAGTCCTCGAATATCTTGATCTTGATTGTGTCTAGGGCCTGAGCAACACTTGGATGTTCTAATTCAAACACGAAGGTAAGTAGGAAACTGTCTGTCATAAGTGACCATGTGGTTGTCCCCTTACGCAACTCGGTCTCTGTGTACCAGTTCCTTGGAACTGTGTCCAATGTGTGAATGAATATGTGAACCCATTCATCCTCGAGAATGTTCGACCAGTTCTGTTCACATGTCTGAATGTGTGCCCTGGGGTCAGTTTCTCCTGTGTACTTCTGCGGGACATACTCTCTGTCAACAAAAAATCTGATCGCCATCAGTCTTTTAATATCATCCCATGATGCGATATTTTCTTTATGCACATACCACCATCTTGCAGGTGTGGCTCGTACTGCAAGGTCCATAGCTGCATTCCTCTGCTCGTAAGGAATCTATTGCTCAAACTGCTCAAGGAATTCCTGAATATCTGTTAGACCATGATATGATGGAATCTCAGTGATCTCTGCGCCAATCCATCACAGTGACTTACTCATAAATGCACATCTACGCACTGAGACTTCGTAAAGTCTGTTCTGCCAATTCTCTAGACCAATATCAGAATCCGATGCGCATGAGTTGTCGCATTGCCAACTAATGTTCCCTTCTGCGGTTGGATTGATGTAGTCGCTCTGGTTCGCAGTCATCTGGTAGATACTATCCATGTTATGTGCCTCCTCCTCGGCTCGGATAGGTTCGATATATCTAGGACCCTGGTAAGGATCCAGCGGCGCGATGACCCGGATCTGTGCATCCTCAAAGGTCATTTGTCTTCTCTTTAGGTCGATGACAGCCTTGCTACCAATCGCCCAATCGATACTTAATAGTGCTGGATACGGTTGAATTTCACCAATGATTGCTATAACCTCTAAGTCCGCAAAAGTACGAACTCCATCAATGTCAACTGGCACCTGTGGCAGTCGACCCAATGGTGATACTCCCTGCTGGTTAGCTAATCTCAGGTGGATAGGCGATCTGACTAACTGAGGGCTACCCATATGTTCCCATGTCTACTTAGTTAGAACGTTCACCTCTGATCCCAGATCTAAGATGACTTCATCCATTTCGAACTCTCCAATCTGTGCTGTGAGTTTCATCTCTCTTCCGGTCCTTGTATGTCCTCTAATATTATGAACAACGCGATGTGCACTGCCTGAGAGAGAAGGTTGCTGACACTGATCTATGATGCGCTGTAGCTCGCCGATAGCTTTTTCATTTCTCAAGAGCTTCAATAAACTACGCAGGAAGCATTGTATACTTCCTGTCGATTCATCCTCGTCGCATCTTCCCTATGTGGTAGCCTGCGGTATCTATTCTGGGCTATCGCCACAAGGTGCTTGCTGCGGTACGCCCCTAAATGGTGGCACCTGCAATCCTGATTGTATAGGTTCATCAAAGGAAGCCTTGGCTTCATGAAATGTCTCTTTATTCTTCTGTAGGTTGAGTGCTGTTGCTTTACCAGGAGTTCTGCGCACCCACTCCTGACTTGTGTTCTTTTTGGTCTCTTGCGATGTCCCACTGGTGGAAGCACCGCTACGAGTCACAATATTGACTCTTAGTTCTGGTTCTGCCTACTCAGCAACAATAAGCTGGATGTTCTGGTGTACTGCTGGCTTAGGATCTTTGATCTTAGCTATCAAGGTAGGACACTCCTCTATGGTATGATCATAAGATTTGCAGTAATTACAAGTAGTAGTGGGGCTCTGACAGTCCCTAGCATAGTGTCCTACAACTCCGCAGTTATAACAAGTGATTGGTCCGCAACCACGGCCAAAACCCTCTCCTCTTCCGAAGCCTTCTCCTCTTGCAAAGCCTCCTCCATGGCCTCATCCTCTGAATCCTCCTCCCCAGCCACCATAAGTCGGATCAGGCTGTGGTCCTGCTGTTGGACCCTATGTTTCTGACTGGACTCTGTATACATCATGTTTTCTATCTAACATGAGATCATAGGCTCGACAATTCCGTTCATCATGTCCAACAAAGCTGCAGAAGACACAGTATAGGTTCTTAAGTGTCTGTACATACTTCTGAAGCAAAGGGCATTGCTGAGGCGGATGTCCTTGTGTTTTGCATATTTCACACCATGGCCCTTGCGTTCATGGTAAGGGGTTAGAATCCCCTGACGCTAAATATTCTGCAAAGACTGGAAATTTGTCTTTAGTATGACCCTGTTCTCTACATCGTAAGCACCATATGTCTTGCATAACCTCTTTTCCTTTCTTAAGTTCGTGTATCTGTAACGTGAGATTGGCCAACTGGTTCTGTAGAGTTGTCATGCCTGCACTGGTTTCTGCTAAAGATGAAGCTTCTAGCTTCATCGCCATCTCCAACGCGTCATCCTGCGTCTGGAGTTTCTGCTGCATTAGTGGCACTCTGATGTGAGGGAGCAGCGCTGCAATAAACCATTCCTTATGCTACTCCGGCGCAAACTCAAAACTTACTTGGTCTATAAGAGCTTTGAATTTCTGGTCAAAGTCCCATACTGATTCTGATGGTAGCTGCTTAATATCCTTGAGCTCTGTAATGCACTGAGATTTAGACTTAGGTTTCTTGAACTCTTTAATCATGGCATTCTTGACCTGGGCAAGTGTCTTGGGTACTGTGGTATACTTTATGTACCATGTTAAAGCTTGATCTCTGAGTGTAGTGACCAACTGTACAAGTTTAAGGTTATCGTCGTTGATTGTTTTAATGGTCCACATGGCTTCACATAGAAACCAATGCTGTTCCGGGTCCTCTACTCCTGTACCCTTAAAGGTCGGTAGCTTCATATCATCTCCCATTCTATTTCTCTGCGGTGGGTTCTGATTGACTGGATTACTACCACTCAGCGGTGTAGGTGAAGGTGATGTAGTGGTAGTAGGTACTGTCTGTGAGCTACTGGATGGAGTACCTACCGGATTACTCTGAGTCCCGGTCTGTTTCTGTGGGGTATAGGGCTAGTAAGGGATACCCCCCTCTGGTTCTTCTGTGGTACTAGGACTCGGTTGCCTAATATTGTCTAAACTATCTCCAAATACAGGAGAGCCGAAAGCTACTTTATATTTCTTGCCACTACGTGTGCGTCCAATGTCATCAAAATCACTTTCAAACTCTTGTGACATTACTATCTTTACTTATTCATCTGAAATCATGTCCATTACTCCTTTTTCATGTAGCAGCATCTTAATGGACAAGTTTAGAGACTTTAGGTACTTACCACGATATCCTTTGAAGAAGTACCGCTTAGCCTCGCTGAAGCTTTTTCTCTGGTCAACTGCAAATTCTGTAACAAAGCCTCCTAGCACACTTGCAATCCAGAAGTCTACTGCTCTCGTAATGGGATTGTCGAGGTTCTGCACGGTATGAATCAGCTCCGGTGTCCAGACAATGTTTCTTTTCTTCTTGAATATGTTCCTATCTGTCAACTTGGATAACCAGTCGAAAAGCTCATTTCCATAGGTTGCAAAAAATATGGCGTGTATATCTGAAGCGATATGCTTTTGCAACCAGTCCTCTGTGCTCAATTTAGGGCTCCGATTTTCTTTCTGGGCAAACTCCCTTAAGTTTGAATCCAACCACTGGTGAAACTCTTCTTTGGTGGGATGCCAACAAAACATTAGCGCTCATTTGTTCAAAACCGGCAACGGAACCATTTGT
This sequence comes from Pseudotsuga menziesii, assembly GCA_001517045.1. Taxonomy (NCBI): domain Eukaryota; kingdom Viridiplantae; phylum Streptophyta; class Pinopsida; order Pinales; family Pinaceae; genus Pseudotsuga; species Pseudotsuga menziesii. The sequence goes on from LPNX010054658.1 coordinate 102,258, forward strand.
TGGCTTCTATGGGCAAACTCGGGTTAACTATAATCAACCAACAAAATCCCTAGATAACTGGCCCTTTCGGAAACAGACCGCAAAGCGGCCTAAAGTCTCACCCGAAGTGACTCTAATGGGTTGGCCAAGGACTCAAGCATCTTGGACTAGGTTCTATGGCAATTCTACTAGTGGCTCGCAGCTCTCCTAGCTGTGAGGTCTCTTTCTGTGCGTCGCACGATCTCCAGCTCGCGTCGCACGATCTCCTCGCCTCGCAGCTCTTCTAGCCGCGAGATACTCCTTTATACCATCACGCGATCCTTTCCTGTGGCGCGCACTTTCCCAGTCTCGTGATATCTCTGACCTTATCGCATCTCCGCGTACTGTGCGACACGCAGTTCCTACCCAACACTAAGTCCTTCACCTACGGTATCGCGCACCGCAGCTCCTCTGCCGGTACGGTATCATCTCTCTGTGATATCCTACCTCTGCGGTTTAGCGCACTTAGCGTTGCTCGTGTCGACGTGCAAGACTTAACATATAAGGCTATTTGATACTACAATAGAGACTGTTTTACGCAAAGCATAAATGAACCATATACATCCTGCCAAAGACTGTAACTTATATTTACCCTTCTATATTGCTGTGAATTGATTAACACATTCATTCATTAAACTGTAACAAAGTCCATGAACTGACTGATAAATGCATAAGTAAACATAAAACATAAACCAATCACATAACACTTGATCTTAACGTGGTTCACCTCCAGGATGGAAGTTACGTCCATAGAACCGTGTTTTTATTATAGCTCAGGGGAAGGTAAAACACAGTTCTGCTGCACCGCATATGCAGCTCAAGATCTTCTCTCTTAGATCTCTTTTCTCTTCTATATTGCTCTCCTACAATATACTCTTCCCTCTCCGTCGATCCCTACGGATCGTTACATACATATTCTATAAGCCAGCTACTGGTTACCGTAAGATTGCTACCGCTAATAACAGAACCAGAGCTAGGCTTTTACAACAGTCTAATAATCTGCAAAACACTACTAACAACTGAATGAACCAACTAACTAACCAACAAAATGACTATCTAACTCTCCAACCCTTTTACAATACAAAATATATTCTTTTATAGGCAGCCCGAAGGTCTTGCCATTACAACACTGTGGGCTTGTCCCAACAGTAACCCAAAACCCTAACTAGTGATAGTCGGCCATATCTGTACTTGAGGTAGCCGCTTTCCGTCACACCATAGCTCTCTGCAGTCTTCCATGCTTCCCGGCACTAATCATGGGTACTATGCACCGCTTCACTTTTCTGTCCTTCGCCTTCAATGCTTCAGCCTCGTTGCTCCTTCTCCTTTATGAGGGTCGCTGAGCCCTCCTGTCTTCCGCCGCTGCCTTCAATGCAGTGGTTGAGCTCTCTCTTCTCAGCCGCTCAGGTACCGTTGCCTTTCTTGACTTTTCTATCTTAAAATTCATGGTTTCCGGCTCTACTCTCCAGCTGGAAATGTGCTACGGCGTCGTAGCTCTGTCTTAACTTCTTTCCGCCAAAACTTATCTTTCCGCCAAACTAGCAGCTTCTTCTGTAGCTGCGGGACCCTGCTCCAACAAATTAACGAGGAGAGATAATTTAAATGAACGATTTATTCGTAGGCCATATCCAGAGGAAGGGGACATGCTCAGGTAAGTCCCTTTCCTTATTCCTATGCTCGTGAGGCCCCCTTTCTTCCCTCCCCACTTAACAAGGGAAACAAAAATAGATCTTTGAGATTTGTTTGGTTTTTTTTTTTTTGGTCTTTGTTTCTTGGCTAGGGTTTTAGTTGAGAGTAAAACATTGTTTTTAGCAAGGTTGAGCAACCTCTCACACAGTCTTTCAGTTATATTGGTCCATGTTTTATTTCTTGGTTTTATACATGGTTTCATTATTTGATATTTCTCTTTTTTTGTGAATTGCTTACTGAGTTCCTTATTGTGATTTGTAGGGTTTCTCGGGTATGTATTGAAGCAATGAAGCTATGGAGGTTGGGAGGGAATTTCAGACCTATCAAGTATGGAAACATTGGTATATTTGGAGGTATATAGACAAAGGCAATAGTTTTAGCCGCATTTGTTGGATGTGCTCCATAAGTGGCCTATTAAGGGCGTCACCCTCTCTCTTGTTTTTTGAGATTTTTTTTTTACTAGGAGTCGTGGCTCCAAGGCCACCCAAGAGCGCAACACTCTCTCTGTTTGTAGGTCATTCATCACATGGGTTTTTATCCCAAAGGCTCATCTATGTATTTGTACTACATGTGACTTAGTGTGTGATCACAGATATCACGTGCATTCAAGCATAGACTAAAGCACACAAATTAATCCATCAAGACAGAAATAAGGGCCAAACGTTCAATTGCCTTGGTTTCATCTTGAATTGGCTATCTGTACATAGTAGAGTTGGTTGGAGTGGTTGCATGCAATCCAACTATTCATTTATTAAGGTTTTGATTACAAATAGTATAAGAAAATGATGATAATTAGGGGGGGGCAAAGGGTCCCTCCAACATCTCCCCCACCCCAAAAATATTCTTCGCTCTAAAGAGAACAAGAAATGTGCAACAACATCCTAGGTATCTACTCTTGCCAAAGTAATCCTCATTGTGTATCAACCATGCATACCTAGGTAAATCAGCCACAACAACCGCTAGCTGGATAGGAAGACATGCATGTACAAGGATTTACCGTGACTTGTTACTCTCCAACCTCCGTCTTCAATCTAGTAGTAGTTGGTCGAAGTCTCACCCTCTCACTAAGGTGGTTGAATACCCTTACCACAAGGAGGTCTTTTGGTTTAAAGCCTCACCCTTTCTCATCTGGAAAGATTTCCCTCGACTCAAGCATAGGTCTTTTGGTCTTCGACTTTCTATACCATTTCTCTGCCTTCTGGCTTTTGAGGTCACAAACCAAGGACTACTTTTGCAATTATACAATGGGGGGATTAATCAGTTTAGGTGTTCACACATCATCATATTGTCATTAAACTCTTTATGTGCATTTATATAATGCCTTTTGCGTGAATGTCGCCTTCTTATGGTAATGAAGTGAGGATTTATAATGCATGCAAGTTAAAAAAAAAAAAGTGTCTTCTTACTGTGCATGATCTTGTGACTACTTTGTTAGTTATGCTCAACTACTTTGGAATTGACTTAAAATATGACTTAAATTCAATTTATAAAAGTCGGCTAGAAACAAATGGAAGTATAATGGCAGAAGGAATTACCTACCACAAGGTTGCACATATCATCCCCTCTATGCTTTAATCAAAATTTTCTTTATAATAGAGTCACTCATGGAAATTGACTCAATCAACTCATGTACAAACTCATTGACAATACTCTAGTTACATTACATATGTTACCAACTTGATATTTTTAGAGTATTCGCCAAAAATAGAAATAGAGAGAGATCGACCATAGTTTACATAATAAATTGATCATTTTTAGGCATCAACCAGATTTGAAATCTATTGAAATCTAAAATCGACTGAAATGAGTGGTCGACTAATGTCTTCATAAATGACATGTCAATTTTGGTCGGCAACTCCCAATAGTTTATGACGATCCAATTACTAGTCAACCTAAGCATTTATTTTGGTCGATGAACAACTTAAGTTAGTTCCCGCAGCCTCTTAGAAACTGCTCTAAATTCTGGTCGATGAGGTTAATATAGTAGATTCCCTCCACGAGCCTATTGTTTGTGAGAATGGTCGACGATGAGCTAGCTATATGGACTGTGATGCAAGTAGATAGTTGGAGATCGACGCTCGAGTGGTCGACCATGACCTTTTATTTAGGTGACTAAAAGAAGAAAAAATATTTTCCATATGACCACATTCTCTTAGTACCCTTCAACTTGTCACTAAACATCTAGAGCATATATTGCCAACAACAATCTTTTTATTGATGATTCAACCCCCATGTATTAATTCATTTTCTAAAGTGTCTTTAATCAATTTCGGTCGTCAACCAAAAGTTTCCTTGACCGATTTACGCAAGTAGATAGTTGGAGATCGACGCTCGAGTGGTCAACCATGACCTTTTATTTAGGTGACTAAAAGAGGAAAAAATATTTTCCATATGACCACATTCTCTTAGTACCCTTCAACTTGTCAGTTAACATCTAGAGCATATATTGCCAACAACAATCTTTTTATTGATGATTCAACCCCCATGTATTAATTCATTTTCTAAAGTGTCTTTAATCAATTTCGGTCGTCAACCAAAAGTTTCCTTGACCGATTTATGCAAGTAAACATCAAGGGTAAAAATATTAGATAGAGGTTAACTTTAGGTTGGTTCTTCTGTGTGAGTGTTATCTTCAATGATAGGTGAATCAAAACTAGTCAATAACAGTCTCCACAAACTATATCAACATTTTTTCGACGCTCTTGGTTCATGATCATCAATATAGAAAAATGGTACCCAGTACATTATCACCCACATAGAGTCTCCAAAGTAGCATTCTTTGAAAAATATTCAACTTTCTTTTCCAACTCTACAATTTAGTGTTCAAGGTTGGTATTCTTTCTAGCAAAGGTACCATCATTTTCTTTTATCTATCACGAGGAGGACATGATTCTCACTCTTGGTCAAATTCTTCAGCAAGTTGCTTCAAATTATTAGCAGCCACATCACAACTTGAGAAGACTAGTCTTCAAGCTACTTCATGTAGAGGTCCCCCAAAGGGAATTATTCATGAATAATTTCTTTGATCGACGAACACAACTTTTATTTTGTAATTTCTTGATTTTCATAGGCCTCTCACTCATGTGAGCATTTTCCATAGCTCATCAACCCCTTCAGTAGTCAATAACATCATCATGTAGGAAGCTCTTCTTGGAAGAACGTGACTCTAAATCATCATCTTTCATCTCTAAGAATTTATTTCTTATTGCGGGTTTCTTGATTTCTTCCTTGACAGGTTCAACCACCTTCCATTCATTTTCACCCAGACCAAATGGAGGAGGCAATGGAGCCAATGTTGTGATCAAGGAGATCACATGCATTCAAGAATAGACTAAAACAAACATAGATTAATCTATCAATACATAAATATGGGTTGGGCGTTCAACCGCCTTACATTCATCTTGAATTGGGTATTTGTACAAAGTAGAGTTGGTTGGAGTGGTTGCACCTGTTCCAACTAATCATTTACTAAGGTTTTGATTACACAGTATAATATAATGATGACAATTAAGCGGACCGAAGGGTCCCTCCAACACTTGGTCATAAGTAACGTGGTCTGACATGTGAATGATAATTACAAGGCTAAGCTAAGTGATAATCAACCCCTTATGCAGGTTGATTCTTAACCTGGGTCTAACATGTAGTGTGGGATCATATGTGGGTTCAATTTGGCATTGGCTCTATACTGGGGTGCTCAAACTTGTTATATTGTGGTTCCATTTATTCACAAAAGAAACAAATTGGAGCTTAGGAAAAGGCCAATACTTTGTGCATGTTGTGTCTACGTGGTTTGCTCAACCATGGTCTGCAAGGAAATGGCAACCATGGGGATTCCCTAAGGGAAAGTCAAGGCCAAGAAAATCAATTTGTTGGCAAGGTTTATAAGAATGAGAGGTAGAAATAAGGACTTTAGAATGTTTTCTATGGAGTTATCTACTTGTTCTACATTTCTATTTTGTTTATTTCTATGGGCATGAATCATATATAATGATAATAAATTCTCTCTTATGTTATATTCGATAAGCCAAATGACAAATTGTTGCAGATTATGCACTGCTTAATATGTTTAGAGAGACATGGACATGAGAAGAGAAGTTTCCCCCTTTTTTTGGTTCACTAGTCATGCTAGGTAAAAGGTTGATATAGATGGGTTGATGGAAACACCATTAAAATGTATATACTCCTAGGTTATTATCGAAGTTATATTGATGATGATGTTGACTCCCTTTCTAACTTGGGTAAGGTGTAACCTTAATATCTTCTTATGAAAATCAACCCTACTAATATGATTCTCAATTACTCTATATCAAGGATTTTATAATGATTTGAAAAGTATAGACTTCGACGCAGATGCAAAAATGTATTGTTGGGTTAATATTGCAAGAAGGAAGGCTAGGATATGGCTAGAAGTTCTCTATTATCTCTACTTTTTATTTGAAAAGATATGCTCTTGTTTTGAGGAGACAACCAAAGACAAAAAAATAAATAAGCTTGGAAGGAAACAAACAAGCTCTCTAGGAAATGGTAGTGGTCATCCATCCCATACACACCCATTTTTATTTTATTTATTTATATACAAAATAAAAGCTTAACTTGTATGTTTTTTATTGGATACAAATATTATAAATTTAGAGTTTATATATTCACATGAATTCTAAGAAATCCTAAATCACAAATTAGAGTTCATATATTCACATGAATTCTAAGAAATCCTAAATCACATTCATTTGTGGGTTGTAAATCAACAAGTAGGATTTTATATAAAAGAATTTTGTTTCATGTACTAAACCTTATGTTGTTGTTCATTTTATGATTGTAGGTAAAAGACATTTTGATACAAGTTTTGAAGCAAAGAGGGTTTGTGCAAAGAAAGAAATACATATTTTTTAACACTCCAAACAATGGAGCTACATGAATTAATATTAACTTCAAGCAGCCTATCAATCTTAATTTCAAGTAGCCTATATGATAGGATTGCTTGTCTTTCTTCTTTGAGTTATAGTATGGAACTTAGTTCCATTTCTGGATTATATAATCTTCTTTCACCTCTTAGGCAACCTATGCCTATTTTACAATCAAAGGGGTTTTATTCCATATTTATTTTATGCTATGTTTATTTAAATTTTTGCTCGGTTCTATGTAAATATGTTACATTCTAAACACATTAAATTTATGCTATGAAATTAAAGTCCCTAGTCAAGTAGGAACTACATGTTAATTCCTTCATAATTTCTTCTCGTCCCTTAAATCTCTAGAATTCAAGCCTAGGCTCTTATACCATATGTAAGGACCACAATTAGCTCTATTGGGTGTCTTAATATAAAAATATGCATTGTGATTTATTTTAAGACATAAATTTTTAACAATTTAAATTTCAAGCATGAATATGGTTTTCAACATAACTTAATAACAATTTAGTTCCTGGACTCTATAACATTTTTTATTTTTCACAAAATAAAGTAGTACCGTAGATACTTATAAAATTTGATTGTATTTAATCTTAGATAAGTAGTAGAACAATAGTACATTGCATCAACAAGTTGGATTAGTTTACTAAGTCATCTCCTCTACAACAACCATCTCCTCCTCCTCTGAAACATTCTTTCAAGTTGTCGAAACTAGGATTAATCCTCCCATCCAACTAGTATTTTCTCCAACTTCTCTCTCTAGGAAACCTATGGGTTTCCTATCCCTCCATGTTGGCGGTCTTGTCAACAAAAACAACGTATTCATGTAGGTCTTGAGATCCAATTACTCTCAAGTTCAAATATCCTAGTTCCCCCACTAGTTTAGAGGTTCAACTTCCTCCCTCTGATCTCCTAAGTTTTTCCTCCTGCTCAAACAAAAGTGGAATGCGGTTTACAAATCTAACTACATTGATGCCTCGCTTGACATCTTTTCCACCTATACTTACCCCTATCTCCACAATGAATGGGTGACCTTAAAAAATGTGTATACTACACTCATTGTCACAACCATGATTTGTTGTACCTCTTTAATGATCCCAAGTTGAAGATTGTATTCCTAGGTTAAGTGATCAACATAACATTTTCTAATATTAACAAACTCATACTGGAGAAACTGGATAAGGTTATGTTTCGATGTCTCTCCAATAAGGCACTTTATAAGTAATGGATCTACAATAGAAGGATGATGGTTCATCTCAATAGGTAGTGGAGGCATCACATATGTCATTTGTGCAAATATTATTGTGACATTCTTATCTATTGTTCCCAAAATTCATCAAAATAGAAACTAAGCATATAGTTTTATTACAACCATTTGACACATATATGGCGTTATCCTTGAACGATAATTTGTCTAATTTCCTTGAATTGTAACTTAAATTTATGCTTCATTCCATTTATCATTGTTTTCCTACTTTTCATGTACATGAATATGAAGAGTATTTTTGTGAATATCAATATCAAGCTTACAAAATGAAAGATAATTTTGGTCCTTCATTACTGAAAAATTGTCTATTGGAATTCCAGTACTCATATTGGAGCATATCAATGCCATCCTTGCACTTAGTTCAAACTTTCCATGATTTTGTTTAAGCCCATCATTTGTTGAGGAAATCACTCGTCTAAGAATATTTGGGATGTCATCATGTGGCAGTCTCATTCCATCATCCTTACAAGTCACCTTGAAAATGAGGTCTTATGAGCCTTTTCAGATTTGAAATCACCATACAACTTTGCATTGAGGTTTTTCTAGAAAATGAGGTCTTATGAGCCTTTTCAGATTCGAAATCACCATACAACTTTGCATTGAGGTTTTTCTGGGGTGAAAGGACAGCCAAGGAAGAAGTTAAATCTAAAATATTTGATTTCTCATACTCAATTTCCTTTGAACACCGTGGAATCCATACCTCATCGTTACATTGATCATCAATATTGTCTTTTTATTTCTGCAAATTTATTTGTGTTTTTTCCTTCAACAATTCAACATGTGACAAATCCTTTAATTTCATAACTTCATTTTTAGTTGCATGTGGTTTCGTAACATCATGGATTTCACTTCCCCTTTTAGGTTGATTTTTTTCCTTCATTATTTGTTCACCTTCCCTTGACTCATGGTCCCTTTCAGTTCTGCAATCATGTCGCTCATTTATTTTATCAAAGTCTCTTTTAATAGACTTTTTTAATTCATTAAGTAGCTCTCCTTTTGTTTTCTTGAATATTTACTCCCTGTCTTTTTTTTTAATTTTTTTTATTGCTCAATTTTTTTTATCAATTCTCATAAAATGTGTCCATTGCACATTAAGTATTAAAATTAATAGTGATAATAATAATTATTATTACAAATTAATAATATTATTATTTTCCTATATTATTTCTTTTATATACTTTTGACTAGTTTTTTTGAAAATTCTATATATTATAATAATAATTATCATTAACAATATTTTTTTTTGAATTTAGGGTCTTAATGAGAAAGAAGAGAATTGGAGTAATGTGTGAATGGTTCAATTTTAGGGCAAGCTAGTGGCGATGGTTCAATTTTAGGGCAAGCTGTGGTGATGGACAACAGGGGAGGGTGTTGGATTGGGACGTAGGGGGAGACGTGTGACTTGTGTTGAGATAGGGAAGGTATATGAAACATGGAATGGTGGAGTAATGGGGTAAATGGAATGCAGAATTGCATGAAAGAGTGGGTGATGGAAACTATAGGGTGTGGAGGAGGGAGTACGTGGGTTGCAGGGAAACGAAACAAGAAGGAAAGTCACATGGAGAAGGAGAGGAGTGTAGCATGCATAGGTTGTGAGTGGTAATTAAGAAATGGGAAATTGTGCATGAAGTGTGTGCGTAGGATATGAGGAAGGAGTGGTGTGATAAGGAGCAGCAAGTGGAGTTGGTGTAGGAGCAGAAGGGCATAGTTGGTGGGTGTGGTGGATCATGTGGAATTGAGTGAATATTTATGTATCCAGGTTGGGGGAGTGGGGTGGTGTAGAAGTGTGGAGCATGAGAAGGGGGAGTGGAAAGGAAAGCATGGATGATAAGAGGGCATGAGAGGGTATGAGAAGAGAGGTAGCGAATGGGAGCAATAGTGTATGGGAGTAAGATATGCAGCACAAGAGAGATGAGAGGTGGTTATGAGTGCATGAGGATGAGGGATGAAGAGATGAATGTGTTGGAACCTAAAGTCTAGATGGTTCATCACACCTCTAGATATTCTAGAGATAATCAGTTGCTAGATGATAACTGACTAGTGGAGAAGTTGGTTGGATTCGGCAGCGTGATTGAAAAGTTAGTTGGACAGATGACTAAATGGTCGACATGACCATGGACAACATGACTACAACATTTTACTAAACTTTGGGACATTGCATATTCTATGGAAATGGTTTGGACCAAAGACCCCTATTTGTGGACCAGATATTCCTTACTTTTAGGAAGTTGGTTAGATCCAAGAACTATAAATAGGAAATCCTATAGGTTGTCTAACATATCTCTTTGAGATTCCTTCCATATTCATTATGCATTGTGATGTTCTGATCATAATCTAGGGAAATTACATTGTTCCTTATTAGAATGTAATTTCATCGGGGTGTTAGAAGCACAAGATATATCTCTTATGCATAGAGAAGGGATGTTACGTTAAGTGTGGAATGAAACACTGGGTAGGTACGAGGGTGGTAGGTGTACTTGTAGCCTATCTTGATGTGGATTAGATAGGTTGAGTTTTCAATTGTGGGAGGAATGTGAGATGGTTTAATCTCAGTTGTGGGACCAAGATTGATGAACCATGTATGTGAAGAGAATTCCTAAAGAACTGATAGTTACAACAAATGAAGACTCATGTAATATCTTAGATGGATTCTTATTTATATGGGCATCAATGACAAGGTTGGATGTTGGTACAAAAGGATCACGACAGAAAATGTCCAAGAAATTGAGCATGGAAAAGCGATAGGATGAAGCAACATATGGTGATGGTGAAGTCATCATGAAGAGACATGAAAGAATAGATGGAGAAGTTTGCATGTAAATGATTATATGGTTGTAATACCTAGTAAGGAATGCATACACTGGTAAAGTTGGGAGATAAACCTAGGTGATAGGGGGATTTATGTGAGATCCCCAATTCAAGCTTAGAAGGGGGAGTGTTAGGGTTAACCTTGACTTGGGAATGAGTCAAATGGTTTAAATCTCAACACATAGTTTTTGGTCCCATGGTATTGGCCCAAGGTGTTGAATGTAAAGAATCCTTTTTAAGGATTTAGGAGGCTCCATTGTAAAATGTCATAGAGGTGAGCGTTGACTAGCTCACCTGGCCCAGATTGGTTGATTTAGGTCAAGGGAGATAATATATATATTATGGTTGTTTTTTCCTAGTTTTTTCCATGTAAACACTGTGTGTATATCTTTAATGGTTGCTTTTCTATTTTATTTCTCTTGCAAGTTATTATATGTAATGCTCATTAAATCCTAATAAGTAGTACCAGAGGTAATGGTTATTACCTAACTATGTTGTTTACAAATCATGTTGATTCGCTTCTAAGGTTGATTGACTCTAGGAGAAAGATTTGTTGGCTTATACCTCTACCTAAATTTTGATAAGATCTGTTAGATCAGAAGGATGGCTTCGAAGATAGAACATGTTGTTCTCAGTGGAGATAATTATGCTATTTTGACGACAAATATGGAGACCTTGTTGAAGAGCAAAGGATTGTGGCAGTTCACGAAGACTGTTATTGTTGATCCAACGGATGTCGATGTGAAGTTCACCATCTTCGTTAATAAGGATGAATGTGTGGGTGTTTTCATGGCTTAACTTTCAACGGAAGTTCACTTCCATACAAGTGAGATCGACTGTCCTCTTGTCATCTAGTCAAAGCTAAAGACTCTGTTCAACAAGATAAATGAAAGTGAATAAATGTAGATAGAGAAAAGTTGGTCTCTCTAGAACCTCTTTCCTTTCATCAGATCGAGGACTATTTATCTCATGTTAAAGATTTATAGATGAAATTGGGTGAATGTGGCAAGGATTTTCAGAATAAGGATGGGCATCTCATTGAGTTGGTTTTGATGAATTTAAAGACAATATATGATGTCTTATGTTCCTTCTTTTGGGATAATTAGATGTCATGCAAGCAAGCTTGTAAAGATTTTACCTTTGATACTTTCTCTGATTTTCTAATCAACGACCAACAAAATTTGCTTGAAGAAGGGAAGCTTGGTGGAAAAAACCAGGCTCACTTGTTGAAAAGAAAGGTCAACCAAAACCTTAAAGAATGTGGTCAGCACGATCAACAACCATAATGTATTGACCAACATACAAAATGGAATACTAAATAATTGTCTTCAACAAAGAAAATTCAGAAAAATAAGACATGTCGGTATTTCACAAAGATGGGACATGTTAAGAAGAATTGTTGGAAGAAGACAAATCACTAAGAAGGAAAGCTCAAGCACCTAGAGGATAGTGCCTTGACTGGCCAGTCAACCAATTAACCTATTGCAAATTATACCTTATCTATCAACACTTCCCATGCATCACATGCCCGTACTAATCAAACTGAATGGATAGTGGAGTATGGATGTACTCATCATATGGAAAAGTTTGCCTCTATGTTCTCTTCCTTAAGTAGTGCTCCTAAAGAGAATATTTATGCCGTTGATGATTATGCTCTCAATGTCATTGAAGATGTTGATTTTTAATGTCATCACAATTGTATATCCAATGCCTATCATGTACCGAGTCTGTGTGCAATCTTCTTATCGGTTTCTCAATTGATGAAGACCAAGAAGACTATTGAGTTTTGGTCAAATCGTTTTATTGTAAAACTATTGCTTCAAGGATTTTGGATCCCAAATATGGACTTTATAGGTTTGATGACCCTCCCATGAATGTTTCTTGAACGATTGGAGAAACTTCATTCATTGCTTAAGCGGATGACAAAAATCGAATATGGCATAAACGACTTGGTCATCTAAACTTTCAAAGTATGAAGATGATGGTAACTCAAAATATGGTTATTGGTCTCGTGAATACTATTCAAATTAATGGATTTTGTAAAGGATGCATGCTTAGGAAGAATCATCAAGCACCCTTTGATTCGAGGAAAGCGTGATGTGCAGTACAGGAATGACTAAAGCTTGTTCACAGTGATCTTTGTTGCATGAATAAACCATCATTAGCAAGTATGAAGTATATTTTAACATTTATTGATGATTTATCGATTTATTTCGGTTTATTTCTTGAAGAATAAGAGTCAAGTCTTTGAAAGATTCAAGGAATTTAGAGAACTGGATGAGAAGCAGCCTGGTTGACCCCTTAAATGTTTGATATCAAAAAATGGTGGTGAATAAGCGAGTCAAAAAATTGAAGAATATATGTTTTAGTATGGTATTTCTTAGAAAAGATATAACCCCCACACCCCTCAGCAAATTGGTGTCACAGAAAGGAAGAGTCGAACCTTGGTAGAAATGGCCAGATGGCTACTGTAGAATAAGGAAATTTTGACAAAATTTTGGGAAGAAGTCGTCTACTACTCAAATTAACTCCTAAATCTTGTACCGACTTGAGCATTCATTGACATGAGTCTAGTTAAGAAATGAAATGGTTGGAAACCCTTTGAGAAATGGAATGATTGGAAATTGATCGATGAATTCTACTCCTGAGTCGACTTGTATTTGGTCTATTGTGCCTGTTGAAGATGGTAGTCCAAATTCCTTGACTCACATGACTGATGATCAATGAATTGAGTCATCAACGAGTTGTTTACCTTGGCGTGTTGTTAAGACAATTGAAGCAGTTGGATGGGATGCCGAAAATCATAGCATCGTTTGAAAGACTCATAGTCAAAAACAATGTGGTAATGTTTCCTTAATGACATGTGTACTTTAAACTTGTGATACTGATACATATGCTAATTCTCAAAGTGTGCCAGAATGGGAAATTGCTATGATGGTCGAAATTGATTCCTTCATGAAGAATCATATGTGGGAACTTCTTCCCCGACCACAAGGAAATAATTTCATGAAGTGTCGATGGGTCTATAAGACCAAATTTACCTCCCACGGTGTTGTTAAATTCCACAAGGTTCGTTTAGTCACCAAGGGATTCTCTCAACAAGAAGGCGTCAACTATACAGAAACCTTTGCTCCTGTCACAAACATGAATTATGTTTAACTGATCCTTTCCCTTGCTACTTGTTTTGGATGGGAGCTTCATCAAATGGATGTTAAAAGTGCCTTTCTTCATGGGGATTTGACTAAAGAAATATATATGGAGCAACATCTTGGTTTTGTAATAGATTTCGGTCTTGTTTGTCGACTCAAGAAATTGTTGTATGGTTTGAAACAGGAACCCAATGCTTAGTGTGAGAAGATTAATCAGTTCTTTGTCAATATTGGCTTCAAACGTTGTGAATCTAATCACATCATTTGTGTATTACATTTTCATGGCAATACTTTAATTGTGGTATTGTATGTTGATGATTTAGTCATAATTGGAAACAATTTCAATCTTATTTTGGGTAACTTGAAGAAACAACTTACTGAAACCTTTGAAATGACTAACTTTGGTATTTCACATCTCTTTCTTAGAATTCAAGTTTTACAAATCGATGATGGTATCATCCTTTCTCAACCTAAATATGCCTTGGATATTTTGAAACAATTCAAGATGGAAAACTACAAGTCGTGTGCTTCCCTAGTTTATCAGTCTAGAGCCAATTTGTCAAAAGAATGTGACTCTCGACAAGTCAACACCACTGTTTATCGATAGTTAGTCGGTAGCCTAATTTATTTGACACACAATTGACCAGATCTCACCTTTGTTATTAGTGTGGTTTCTAGGTTCATGCAAGATCCTTGAGAAAATCACTGGAAGGATGCAAAGATAATTGTTCACCATATTAAGGGTACTTATTAGTATGGTATCAAATATTGTTGCGGTCTAGGACAACTCGTCGACTACACTAATTTCAACTGAGGAGGTGACATTGACGACCAAAAATATACTTCTGGCTATGTATTTCAACTAAGTTTTGGACCCATGGTTTGTTCATGTAAGAAACATAAGGTAGTCTCTCTTTTGACTACAAAAGTTGAGTAATGTGGTGTTGTCAATGCAGGAACAAAGATAGTTTGGATCCTCCAGCTTCTCGACAAGCTTGGATTTCTTGTTCAGGCCTCTACTGTGATAATCAAGGTGTTATTCAAGTTGCTGATAATAATATTGCTAATAGAAAGATGAAGCATGTTGAACTTCATGTTCACTAATTGAGACAATTGATGCAAGAGAATGTTTTCTCACTTCTTTATTGAAATATATATTCTTAGGTCATTGATATATTTACAAAGGATTTACCAAAAGTGACACCTTTTCATATTCTAGAGACAATCAGTCGATAGATGATAGCCGACTAGCAGAGAAGTCAACTAGAGTTGGCAAAGTGACTGAATAGGCACTTGGACAGATGAATGAATGGTGGACACAACCATGGACAACACGGCTACACCAACCAGCTAAATTTTGGGACATTGTGGATTCTACGAAAATGGTTTGGACCAAAAATCCCTATTTGTGGACCAAATCTTCCTTACTTTTAGGAAATTAGTTATATATGGAAACTATAAATAAGTGACCTTATGTGTTGTCTAACAGATCACTTTGAGATGTCTTTCATACTCATTATGCATTGGGATGTTCTCATCACAATGCTTTGTGCTTATCACTTTGAGATGTCTTCCATACTCATTATGCATTGGGATGTTCTCATCATAATGCTTTGTGCTTATCAGTTTTCCATACTCATTATGCATTGGGATGTTCTCATCATAATGCTTTGTGCTTATCAGTTTTCCATACTCATTATGCATTGGGATGTTCTCATCATAATGCTTTGTGCTTATCACTTTGAGATGTCTTCCGTACTAATTATGCATTGTGATGTTGTGATGATAATGCTTTGTGATTAAGTACTTCAACTATGTCTTTAAACACCACCTTTCTTCCTAGATTGTTTCTTTTATCATTGGATCTGTGGTAAAATGTTGATCTTATACAGTTCTATATTTTGATTAATATATTATCTTATTTTATTTCTCAAGAGACTTGCACATACACCGAAAAAAGGGAAATAAACACAGAAAACCAAGATTACTGCACAAAGTTCCACAAGTAATCCAACTTAACAACGATGCCCAAGCAAAAGGAAGAGGGGATATCTGCTACAATTTCATATGGGCAGGAACACAAAATCTAGAACCGGGCCTCGAGCAATCTCCATGAAGGAGAGAACGTAGCAGAATACACGATGAGCAACCAAAAAAGCACAAAAGAGGTGAAGCCGAACAAAACAGCAGGAACAGAGCGAGAGGCATGGAAATCGAGGCATGGGAAGACCCTCATCATGACCTGAAAAACTTGAAGGCCACAAATCTGGGAACGTGCAATATACAGAAAAGAGGCACGATAGTCGTTAGTATCCGAAACAAACCAGTTCTATTGATTGTAGACAGGACAACAACCCATTCCGAACGCCCAAAAAGATCGCTGTCAAAAACTATGAAAGATGCATTGAATGCCCCATAAGAATAAGAACAAGCAACAGGTCATTTGAATATGAAATTCACACCAGGAACAAACATCAAATTTTGAACAGGAATCCACAGCAGACATGAACATCAAATCACAGCTAAAGTCGATAGAAAATCTGTGAACAATACTCACCTATTTCTGAAAGAGCATCCCACCACCACCGATGATATACATGACATCACCCCATCCCCAACCGGAGGAGAACGTCAACGCATTGCTGCAGCATTGACCCGTGCATCCAAGAACTGCAACCCTTAATGGAGGACAAGGCCAGAGAAATGGAGGACGTGCTTGAACCACGCGCCAGTGGAAGACGTAACATCCTCCACCAAACAATATTCAAACTACCAACAAACACACATGAATAATAGATTAAACATGCATCATAGGGTTGGAAAGAGGACCATCTTGAAGGACACGAAACGATGAAATAACAATTAAACGGCCAAAAAACCCACTACAAGTGATTTAAGGCAACAACGACGTCATCTCGCCATCGAGCGACGAGGCACATGAACCAATGGTGACGCCAAATGAAAAACAAGATAAATCAATTTTAAGAATAAAGAAAAATCTCGTCGCCATCAAGGATCAAATTGGAAGGGTTTGGTCCTACCTTTCAATGATGAAATGAATCGAAAATGTTGTATACATCAAAATTTCATCCTATATTAAAATAAATGTAATCAGATTTTTCGATATATTAAAATTTGTATTGTTCCACTCTATGGTTTTTAATAAATAATATCTAACTCAAATAACTCTGAAAATCATATAGAGGAAGCCTTATAAACATAAAAGTTACTCAGTAATATGAAGAAATTAATTGAAAAACATTTATAACCCATCAAGATTCACATTTATAACCCATCAAGATTCACTTGGAAAGTAGTAAAACTTCTAGTAGAAAAAATAAGGTTGCATAAAAATGAAATACAATCTATACAATCTCCATTGAATATAGAGATCGATAAAGACAAAAGATGGAGTAACAAAATTCACTCATTTCCAAGAAGAATCAAATAAATACTTATTAAATAACACAACGTGATGCAGATGCTTGAAAAATCATTGAACCACTAGAACAACCCAACCAGTGTTGATATCCATTGACGAAAGGAATCCCTTTATATATGTCATTGGCCATTCAACTCAATGAATCAAAGGAGAGACATACTTCCCTATAGGAAATAATCATTAGCATAGGTATATTTTCTCTAGTGGAGATGTACACTTATGCAGGTAGGTGGTGGATTAGTGGAGCTAGGGAAGATATGTACTTCCGTTGCTCTGGAAAAACCCTTGGATTCTAAAGAGTCACATACCTTGTGAATTAATAGGGCAATAAAGGGTGGAAGTAGCTTGAGAAAGGGTTGATGATGATGGTGGAAACAACCTAACCAAAGGTTCAATTCGATAGTGGAATCAACATGAGCAAGGGTGAAGAGATACTCTAATTTAAACTTTTAGGAACAGTTCAAGGCATCTCTTCACCTTGAATCCTAATTCATAAGTCAAATGGAAAGCTTAGTCAGTCATGATTCCTGCAAACATTGATTGTGATATCAAACTAGAAGGCAAGTTTTCCTCTTATGACTTTTGTGGGCCTTTAAGAAGTAGATTCATCTATGTTTAAATACCAATGGAGTCATTCAAGAAATATATATGAACTCTTATAGTCAAGTATCCATATCAACTATTCACAAACCCAACGAAACTTAATAGGAATCCATTTAAGAGGAAGTGACTTACCATCTTGCTTACTAGCATAAATAGCCATGTCTCACTTCTCAATAACGAAGTAAATACTGATCGGAAAGTGATCAATCAAATTTCTCCAGCATTATCCTTGATAATTGTGCATGTTCACCTAACTAACCAGCTAACTCTATCGATTCTCAATTGAACCTCGAACCTACATGTTCCCTGGCATGAGGTCCCCCCCCCTATCTAATTACTATAACTCTTGAATGTACTAAAACACGAAACAATGTAGAAATATGAAATTGAAATATATTCAAGACTCAATGGTGGTGATAGTGGAAGAAGGCACAACTTAAGCAAGGCTGACGAGTTTAGAAATTAGAATAATGATAAAAAAACTTGAATGTTTAAAACCACTTAAGCTCCAAACTTTCAACTTTCATGATCACATTTCCAAAATCTAACAAAATTTTGATTAACCACATCTGCAAATCCACTTTCATAATCACATTTCCAAATTTCAATAACCATTTGATAGAACAAACTAGTTCTAAATCCATATCCCATGATTCTAATCATTCAAATACATTAATTATACACCAATGTGAAATGATGAATTCTAATTCTAATTTCTTATCCTGTAGTGCACAATTTAATTCTAAATTACAACCACTTATACTATGAAACGAGAACTCTAGTCATAAAAACTATGTTTTTTGCATAAAAATCACCAAAAACACCCCCCCAAATAGAAAATGTCGATACTAGTATACACCTTTTTTTTCCTATTCGGGGTAAAAACCAGAGCCATGGCCTAAATATCCCATACTATTGTTTAAAAAAACTTTAAAATCAACCCCTAAATTTGGAAAATATTTTTTTCTTCAAGATATAAATTACAACTTTTTTGAAACTTGCATATTAAACAAAAAAACATCTCATACAAATTTCACTACTCTAACCATATGAAATCAAAGAAATTATGATGTGATTCATAATGAAATCATATATTAGACCATACAAGAACAAATGATTCATATAAATATTCAAAAAACCATTTAGAGTTTCAATTACAAACATCATACTAATAAAAAAACATCTAAAATATTTCATGTGAAATTATTTGAATTCATCCATGGATTCTCACAACCCATCAAAATCTATATTTTCTGCAGATGAAGGACTGGATGAAGATGTAGATGACCCATATTCTTCTCTATTATCAATGGGTGGACCAGCTGAGTCTACATCTATTCCCATAATTTTAGATGTCATATTCCTTCTGGATCTACGACTTGGTTTAACATACTCTCATTTTGCAACTTCTTCTCTTTGAAACAACTTCTTGATAATCTATATAGTCTTGGAGCGAAGAGTGTCTTTCTTTATCAACTTGAAATCATAAACAAGTATATCAACTTCGTCTAATTTCAATATGTCAATGCGATGATGATTTACTTTTTTTACCATGTTTTTTCTCTTTCTGCAAACCTTTTTCTCAACCAACATCTCTACCTTGTACACACCATCAAATGGGTGTGTATATGTTGCATACCAATGTACTTCTACTCATACTATTTCTTCATTTTATTCATTGACCTTCATAACTTTTGAAATTTAGAATGGATAATCACGTGCATCATTTGTAGCCAAAACTGTAATCATGCAGCCCTCCTTAATATCTTGTATTGAAGCTTGTAAAGGTCTTACATCTCTCGACACTTTCTAAATGATCTTCTAGAGCCAATATACATTTATCTTTCCTATACTTGAGAAAACTCAACACCTAGAGGTTCAACGTTTGTTTCCCCATTTTCATTTGATAAAATTTGTGTCCAAGTAAATGGAGACTTTACATATATATATATATATATCCATTTGTAGAGTTTGAAATTATGTCACCCTGCTCCATGAAAAAAGACTCCCACTAAAAAAAATCAACAACATCAAAGTATTCATATGTATATTCGATAGTATTTGTTAGTTCTTCCAAGCATTGAGAAGAATCAACATCTCTACTATGTCGCCTTGGATTATGAATCTCTGCAAATGATTGCAATAACAATAAATTTGAAGCATACATTTGGCAATTTGGGATGAATTTCAGAAATGCCAAACTTGATGAAGGCCCCCATTTTGTGCTAGTTGAGTGCTTATTGCCCCAAAATAGTGTTTTTCCATCAATCTTTTTTATACGAAATTGATGTTGAAAGCTAATGTCATTAAGTTTTTCAATGCACCTTTCTTCAATGTGCGATCCAAAAATAAATCTTCCCATGTCAACCGTTTCATCCAATTTCTGTACAACAGGCTCCGGATGGCATTGTAATAGCCCGGTTTTGACCCCGTGGTATTAAACTTTTACATGATGTATATATTGTATTTAAAACATGGCATGGAGCTCAAGGCCAAGGACCTACTAGTGATTTGGTGTTTTGTGTATCGACGATCAAGGTTGATGTCGATGGTTACAGTGCTGGTCAGGCACAATATACTTTGAGATATCATATAACATGCAATTTAATAAAATACCACAACTAGCTATGCACTGCAACAAAAAGATATGGGGGCATGATTTCACAAGGAATAGGGAGGGGATTTGTCCAATCCTGTGAGCCAATAGCATGAGACTGGATGTCAATGAGAGAACCCATAAGCTCTCATCTACCCTTTTGTCATCAATCATTAAATCCTTCAAGAAGTTGGTTGAGGCAGTTAATGCCTTGGGCAGATCAAGGCATGGTAGTCAAAATTCGTGTCTAAGCAAGCCTGCAACCTGCAATATGAGAAAAACCTACAACTTGTAATCTAGGGAAGTCACATCCTTGCTTATGAAGCAAGTAATCGCAGGGATCCATGCCCGTCTCATCATTTTCGGAGTCGTCCTGCATGTTTTGGTCATTCTCGATCCCGTTTGGATCCATTAGGCATTGTTCGTTATCCTGAGTTGCGGGAGCATATTTTGGTTCAACGGAGTTAGCAACAAGAGCTAGAGCTAGCATAGTGTTGCTACGTGTTTCTGCAGTATTGTTCTGTGTTACAGAGTGGATCCCTGTGTTGTTGTGTCTCCCTGTGGTTTGTTGTTATGTGCAACCTGGTTTGGGTCTTTATTGTATGCAAGACTTAGGAGTGGAAGAGACACCGAATGGGCTTGATAAACCTAGTGCAGAGAGGAACCTCACAATAATATAAGAGTGGTTGGTGAACCTTCTATGCAGATCCTGAAGAGAACTGGAAGTGAAGGTATATCCCGAGGGACTATGGAGAAGAGAAGGGGATACTTCCTTGTGTTGGGTGTGTAGGTATTGTGGATGATAGGCTAGATAGATATTGTGGAGGTGTCCCTAGATCTTGAATGGGCCACTAGCTTAGCCATTCTTCTTTTCCACTGCCTTAGCATCCTGATAAAGCTAAATGTAGACTGGCTTGGCTGACATCCTGATAAACCCAATGGTATATTGGCTTGGCTGGTAGCCTAATAAACCTAATCGCATATTGGCTTGGCTGAGCAGCATGATAAACCCAACTGGTAGTTGGATTGGATGTTACTTATTGTGCATTTGGCCATGTGTGACCGTTGGTTGGACAACCTGATAAAACTAACTGTTAGCTGGCTTGGATGAGAATCTTGATAAGCCCAACAGTGAGATGGCTTGGTTGAGTGCCCTAATAAACCCATCTGTTAGTTGGCTTGGATGGTCCTTAATGTGTATGTTGGATTGACTGTTGCAGTATGATAAACCCAATTGTTTGTTGGCTTGGATGAGTAGCCTAAGAAACCAAGCAGTGTATTGGCATGTTTTCCTGCAACCTAATAAACCCAATTGTGTATTGGCTTGGCTGGATAGTCTGATAAACCCAACTGTAGGTTTGTTTGATTATGTGTGATGTGGTATGGCTATGTGTGAGCCTGTTGTTCCCTAGTTCTCTGTGGAAATCATGCCCATCTCGGGGGTGGAAGTTGTGTTGAGAGATTGATGAACACAATTGGCCTATGGTTGGGTGGAACGTTGAAGTGACATAGCTAGTTGTGGGACAACTTCATCTTCAAGATAAGTATTCTTTGTGGTGTTATTTATGCAATATATTTTCTTATGAATGTACAGATTAAGTTTAATTCTTATTGATGATTTAAGTAGAGTTTACTATTGATTAAATGTCCCTGCATTTTTCATATGTATATGTTTTTGGTTCCAATGCTTTCTAATTAAATCCAAGGAGGATAGAAGCGTGGTTACATGGTCAGAATGCATCTAATTCAAGTGTTTTTGCACCCAGAAATCCTCCTGCGGAAGGAGGGAGGCGGAAAAGAGAAATGGAAACATGGTAGAATGTTGGTTTTCTGCACCCTGGGATCTGACTGCAAAAGGAGGAATGTGAAAGTGGAAAAATGTCAAAAATTTCTAAGGAAAAATGTGTTTTCTGCATCCCGGAGTCTGTCGTGAAAGGTTGAAGGCGGGAGGCAGAAATCGGAAAGAAGAAAGAGAAATAAGACAAAGTGTTGGTTTTATGCGATCCGGAGTCCTCCCGCGGAATGCAAAAAGACAGAAGGTGGAAAGCAAAAGGTGAACAAATAAAGGTATCATTTTGTTGATTTTTTTATTCCCGAAGTCCGTAGTGGAAATCAGAAAGCAAAATGCGGAAGGTGGAATGTGGATAAATGATTCTGTCGGGTTTTAAGTTTCCAATTCTTGAATTCCGCAAGGGAAGGAAGAAGGTGTAATGTAGAAGGCAGAATATGGTCAAATGATTCTTCCAACTTTGTAAGTTTCTGATTCCTGGAGTATACAATGGAAGGCAAAAGGCGCAATGTGGAAAATAGAATGTGGACAAATTTTTCCGTCGTATTTGTAATTTCCGATTCCCAAATTCCGTAGCAAAAGGCAGAAAGAAAAATGCGGAAAGGCACACAATCATAGTGGAATTTTGAAGAGTTTTGACTCTGCAAGCCACATTGCAGAAGGCGGAAGGTGAAATTCGGAAAGGTCAGTTTCAGGCGGAAATGACTTTCTAGTTGCAGAATGACTGTTGTAGTGGTTTCTAAGACTAAGAGTGAATATTCAATGATGAACATGACCCATGACTATGCGAAAAGAGAAAGAAATAATAAGCTTTAAATTATTATGCATATCAGTCAGGTGTATGGGCACCGAGTTCATAGACATCCTGTTATCAAAGGGAGCAGCAAGAATCGCGCTCCTCCCTAATATGTTGATGTAGAGAGGAGGGGACATAACAATGTGGTATCAGAGCTATTGGTTACAACATTGGGCCTATATGGGCCAAGTGAATACTTTTCAGAGCTATTGGTTTCAACATTGTAGCTAACAACGATGTTTAAATTATGAAATTGTTGCATAGCTAAAAATGATGTTTATTAACACATTTTTGTAGATTCATAGTGCAGTCTGGAAAATTTGGTTTTGGATCAGCCATGAGAACCTACAACATGAATGATGCACAAGATCCCTATGAGTATGAGGTAGGTGCTATGGGGGAAAACATTTGAGTTGGAAATGATGAAACAGAGTCCAACAAAAGAAAATATCAAGAGAATCCACTAGATATTGCAGCTACCATGAGAAGCCTCGAGGTGGGATTGCAAAGTTGCAGAGAAGACAATGAAAGAATGATTAAAGCTCAGGAAGAGAAGAATTAGTTGAATGCAGCCATGTTGTAGAGTTTGATAGACATTCAAAGGCATATGAACTATGGGCATCGGGCAACAAATCTAGAAGGAAGTAGGAGCAGTGCCAGAAGAAGAAAAAGGTATTCTAGTGGATCATCTGACTCTGAAGGATCCACTGGGGATTCAATATTTTCATCTCACAGGGATAAGAAGAAGAAGCATTACTAGAACAACTCACATGATGAATTTAAGAAGGCAAGGCCTCCTACCTTTAATGGTGAGGTAAAATCAGGTCAAGAAGATGAAGCTTGGCTTCTTGGGATGAAAAATTATTCCTAAGTCCTACTACTCAGGAAATATGAAGGCAAGGGTAGCCATATTCAATCTGAATGGAAGAGCATCCATATGGTGGGAGCACCTTAGGAAAGTGAAGAAGATCAATGATAGAAAGATTGTGTGGAAGAAGTTCAAGAAGTATTTCAAGTAGAAGTACCTCTTTGATGGGTACTATGATGATAACATCAAATATTTCCATGAGCTGAAATCAGAATAATTGACCATGGAAGAATATGCAAACAAATTCTTGGATCTCTTGAGGTATGTCAGATATATCAGAGATGACAAGGTAAAAATTCAGCATTTTTCTAAGTGGACTGCCTTAGTCAGACAAAGACAAGATTGAGTTTAATGAACCTAGAAATCTAAAAGAGGATATAAGGAAGGCCAAGTATTGCTATAATCATAACAAAGGAAAACCTGATATCCATAAGGCATGGAAGGACAAAAAGAAAGAGAGGTTTCAAACCTTCTCGCTTTTGGAATTAGCAAAGGCAACCATCACAAGCTATGACTAAGCCATCCAGAATGATGGGAGAAAATCCTAGACATAAAAAGGATCCAAGAGAACCACTCCAATGCTGGGGCTGCGGAGAAAACCATATGTGCATGAACTATCCGCATGAGAATGGGTATGTAAGGCAAGCTCACAACATCCAAGGAGATGAAACAGTGGGTCAAGTATCAAGGGCCATCCCTAGAATTTATGCAGGCCTAGAGGACCTCCAGGTAGATCATCAGTCAACGATGGTTGAAGTTGAAGGTAAGATTGATGAGCAATATGTTTATGTTTTGATTGACCCTAGATCTACTCATGGTTATATCACTCCTAGAATTGTTTATATTTGTTCTTTTAATAAGTTAAAGCACAACAAATCATGGTTAGTTCAACTAGCCACTGGAACTAAGAGAAACTTGAATGTTCTGCCACTTGTACAAAATTGAATGTTCTACCACTTGGTTCCTATGATATTCTCATTGGAATGGACTGGTTAGAAGTGCACAAAGTTAAGCTTGATTGTTACAACAAGACTTTTGAATGCATAGATGAAGAAGGAAACCTAAGGCTTGTAAGAGGCATTCCAAAAGTGATTTTTGTTAGGAATATTTTAGCAATGCAACTAAATAAATTATGTAGGAAAGGTTGCAAATTGTATGCAGCCCATGTTTTGGAGGCAACAGAAAATGAAACTCCTAGGTTGGAGGACTTTCATGTATTGTAGGAATTCAGGGATGTTTTTTCTGATCAAATTCCACGGCTTCCTCCAAATAGAGACATTGATTTTACAATTGAACTTGTGCCCAGAGAAGCACCAGTGTCCAAGACACCCTATAGGATGAGCACACCAGAATTGCTAGAGGTGAAAATGCAGCTACAAGAGTTGTTGGAGAAGAATTAAATCAAGACAAGTGTGTCCCCTTGGGGAGCACCATTTCTGTTTGTGAAAATTAAATATGGTACACTCATGTTGTGTATTGATTATAGACAGTTGAGCAAGGTTACTATGAAGAATAAATATTCTTTACCTCAAATTGATGAACTTTTCGATCAAATGAGAGGAGCAAAGGTATTTTCAAAGATTGACTTGAGGTCTAGTTACCATCAGCTAAGAATCAAGGATGAAGATATTCATAAGACAACCTTCAGAACAAGTTATGGACACTATGAGTTTGTAGTGGTACCAGTTGGTCTCACAAATGCACCAGCTACATTTATTTGTCTCTGTAGGAAAGGTTGCAAATTGTATGCATCCCATGTTTTGGAGGAAATAGAAAATGAAACTCCTAGGTTGGAGGACTTTGATGTATTGTAGGAATTCAGGGATGTTTTTCCTGATCAAATTCCATGGCTTCCTCCAAATAGAGACATTGATTTTAAAATTTAACTTGTGTTCGGAGCAGCACCAGTGTCCAAGACACCCTATAGGATGAGCACACCATAATTGCTAGAGCTGAAAATGCAGCTACAAGAGTTGTTGGAGAAGACGTAAATCAGGCCAAGTGTGTCCCCTTGGGGAGCACCAGTTCTGTTTGTGAAAAATAAATATGGTACACTCACGTTGTGTATTGATTACAGATAGTTGAACAAGGTTACTGTTAAGAATAAATATTCTTTACCTCGAATTGATGAACTTTTCGATCAAATGAGAGGAGCAATGGTATTTTCAAATATTGACTTGAGGTCTAGTTACCATCAGCTAAGAATCAAGGATGAAGATATTCATAAGACAACCTTTAGAACAAGTTATGGACACTATGAGTTTGTAGTGGTACCATTTGGTCTCACAAAGGCACCAGCTACATTTATGTGTCGTATGAATAGTGTTTTCAACAAGTATTTGGAAAAATTTGTTCTTGTCTTCCGTGATGACATTCTTATTTATTCTAAGAATGAAGAAGAGCATGAAGAACATTTGAGACTGACATTGAAATTGCTAAGGGATCATAAGTTGTATGCAAAGTTGACAAAATGTGACCTTTATAAAGACGTAATTCATTATTTGGGTCACATTATCTCAGCAGAGGGCATATTTGTGGACCCTGAGAAGATTGAGGCCATCATGAATTGGCTAACTCCAATAAATGTGACAGATGTGAGATCTTTTATGGGACTTGCAGGATACTACAAAGGTTCATTGAAGGATTCTCCAACGTTACACATTCAATCACTTCTTTCCAAAAGAAGGGGATAAAGTTTGAATGTACATCAAGATGTGAAAAAATCTTCCATCAGTTGAAGAATCTTCTTACAAGTGCACCAATTCTGAAAATTGCATACCCAGAAAAAGACCTTGTGGTGTGTACTGATGCATGCAATCAAGGACTTAGAGGAGTTCTTATGCAATACAATCACATGGTATTCTATGAGTCAAGAACTATGAAAGAACATGAGAAGAACTATGCTACTCATGATTTAGAACTTGCAGCCATAGTACATGTTCTCAAGATGTGGAGGGATTACTTAATGGGCAGAAAATTTGAGCTAAGAATAGACCATTGTGGTATGAAATACTTGTTTTATCAACCAACTCTAAATGTTAGGAAAGATAGACGGTTGGAGTTTTTGTACGAGTTTGATTTTGAAATCAAACACATAAAAGGAAAAGAAACTTAAAGTGGCTGATGCACTTATCAGGCAAGGGCATGAAATGCATGTGGCATCTCTTAGTATTTTCCAATCAGATTTGAGACAAGGGATTATTAATCATACTGCTAGTGATGAAATGTATGTGCAGATAAAGGACAAGTTGCAACAGTAAAATCCCAAAGGGAAGTATGAGGGATATAAATTGGAAGAAGATGAACTTCTTACCTATCATTAGAGGAAATTTGGGGTCTAAAATGGGACTTATAAGAAAACGTGCCAACAATAAGTTCTTGTGAGTTAGAATTCAAGAACCAATAGAATTTCAATAAAATCAGTCAACCATAATGGTTGAATTGACATATTTGTCATAAAAAAACTACTTTTTTTGTTCGTATTTTCGACATATCTCCCTGTGTTTTTACTCAAATTTTGATCGGGGGAGCTCGTTGGGATGCAGAATTTGATTCTGCATCCAACGAGCACCCACACTGCATACTTTCGATGGACCCCGCTACCCAAAAAACAAGAAATACCTGAAAAATGTGATGATGTCATCATCACATTTTTTCAGGTATTTCTTGTTTTTTGGGTAGCAGGGTCCATCGAAAATATGCAGTGTGGGTACTCATTGGATGCATAATCAAATTCCACATCTAATGAGCTCCTCCAATCGAAATTTGAGTAAAAACACAGGGATATATGTCGAAAATACGAACACAAAAAGTAGTTTTTTTCTTTCTTCCTCCAAAATTAATAAATATTATTTTATTAGTTTAACTATTATTTTATTACTTTCCTGAGGAGGCCCATTTTAGACCTCAAAATTCCTCTAATGAAGAACATAGTTTATGTTCCAAATGTAGCAGACTTGAGGAGAATTGTTATGGGTGAAATGCATCAAGCTCCATATTCTGGTCACCCAGGATATCGGAAAACAATATTTACAGCGAGAAAATAGTATTTTTGGCCAGGAATGAAAAAGGAAATTGCCGAGTATATTTATAAATGCATGAAATGTCAACAGGTGAAGGTTGAGCATCAACACCCAACAAGTTTGTTGTATCCTTTTCCAGTCCCAGAATGGGAATGGGAAGTTATTTCCATGGATTTTATTACAGGATTGCCAATGATTGTGAGACAACATGATTCCATCATGGTTGTGGTGGACAAGTTGAAAAAGGCATCATATTTTATACTGGTAAATTCCAGGTATAAGGCTAAAGCCATTGCAAAAAAATTCATGAAGGAAATTTTCATATTGCATGGATTGCCTAAGGCAATAATTTTTGACAGCGATACTAAGTTTACTTCCATTTTTTGGAAAAGTATGTATGAAGATTTAGGTACCAAGTTGAACTTTATCTTTGCCTACCATCCTCATACTGATGGGAAAATAGAGAGGGTGAAACATGTGCTAAAAGACATGCTTTGCATGTATGTGATGGAAAAACCATCCAAGTGGGAGGATTATTTACACTTGGTAGAATTTGCATATAATAATGGACAACAAGCATCATTGGGAATGAATCCATATGAAGCTCTGTATGGAAGAATTTTTAGTACACTAGTGACTTGGGATAATCCAATGAACAAGATTGTGTTTGGTCCATAATTGCTCAAGGAAATGGAGAAAGAGGTTGCAAAGATCAGGCAAAGCCTGAAAGTAAACCAAGATAGACATAAAATCTTTGCAAGTAAGCATAGGGTGCACAGAGAGTTCAATGTTGGGGATCATGTTTACCTTAGAGTGAGGCCAAGTAAGAGTCCCTTGAAGCTTGGAAGTTGTTCCAAGTTGTCACCTAGATATTGTGGGACTTTTGAAGTGATTGAAAGAAAAGGTACAGTTGCATATAGACTTGTATTGTTTGCTATCACTAGAGCTCATAAGTATTTTCATGTTTCTTTGCTTAAGAAATATGTACATGATCCAAAGCATGTAATTGATTGGGATTTGATCCAGGTGGAACCCGAGGGAGATTTCCAAACCGAACCATTGCGCATACTTGATAAGAAGGTCACAGTGCTTCATAATCGAGCCGTTGGATAGGTAAAGGTGCATTGGAAGCACTATAGTCCTGATGAGGCTACATGCGAGATGGAGGATGCCATGCGATTGGAACATCCATTTTTGTTCAATTTTGTAAAGAACTAAGGACAATGCTAATGAAGGGGGATGGAAATGTAACACCTCGGTTTTGACCCCATGGTATTAAAATTCTACATGATGTATATATTGTATTTAAACCATGGCATGGAGCTCAAGGCCAAGGCCCTTCCAGTGATTTGGTGTTTTGTGTATCAATTATCAAGGTTGATGCTGATGGTTACAATGCTAGTCAGACACAGTATACTTTGAAATACCATGTAAGATTGAATTTAATAAAATACCACAACTAGCTATGCACTGCAACGAAAAGAGATGGGGGCATGATTTCACAAGGACTAGGGAGTGGGGATTGTCCAATCCCTTGAGCCAATAGGGTGAGACTAGATGTCAATGAGAGAACCCATAAGATATCATCTACCCTATTGTCCTCAATCGAAGTTGGTTGAGGCAGTTAATTCCTTAGGCAGAGCAAGGCATGGCAATCATGTTTCATGTCTAAGAAAGCCTGCAGCCTACAGTCTGAGCAAAACCTGCAACCTGCAGTATGGGGAAGCCTCATTCTTTCTTCTGAAGCAATTAATTGCGGGGATGCATTCCTATCTCGTCATTTCTGGAGTCTCCATGCATGTTTTGGTCATTCCCAATCCTATTTGGATCCATTAGGAATTGTTCGCTATCCTAAGTCATGGGAGATTCTTTGGTTCAGTAGAGTTCTTCCTCCTCACACATTAAGAGCTAGCAGAGTGTTGCTACACTTTTCTGCAGTATTGTTTTTTGTTATAGAGTGGTATGAGAACCTGGTCTTTTGTGTACAAGTGAACCATGTTGTTTCTCTATGTTACAGAGTGGATCCCTATGTTGTTGTGTCTCCCTGTGTTTTGATGTTATGTGCACCTTGGTTTGGGTCTGAATTGTATGCAAGACTTAGGAGTGGGAGAGACTCCGAATGGGATTGATAAACCTAGTGCAGAGAGGAACCTCACAAAAAGATAAGAGTGGTTGGTGAATATTCTATGCACATCCTGAAGAGCATTGGAAGGGAAGGTATATCCCAAGGAACTGTGGAGCAGAGAAGAGGATACTTCCTTGTGTCGGGTGTGTAGGTATTGTGGATTCCATGCTAGATAGATCTTGTGGATGTGTCCCTAGATCTTGAATGAGCCATTAGCTTAGCCATTCTTCCTTTTCATTTCCTTATCATCCTGATAAAACCAAATGTAGATTGGATTGGCTGACAGCCTGATAAACCCAATGGTATATTGCTGGGAAACCTGATAAACCAAATCATATATTGGCTTGGATGAGCATCTTGATAAACCAAACTGGTAGTTGGCTTGGTTGTGTCTTGTTGTACATTTTCCATGTGTGACCCTTGGTTGGATAGCTTGATAAACCCAACTGTTAGCTTGCTTAGCTAAGAATCCTAATAATCCCAACAATGAGATGCATTGCCTAAGTGGCTTGATAAACCCATATGTTAGTTGGCTTGGCTGGTTGTCAATGTGTATGTTGGATTGACTATTGCATCCCAATAAACCCAACTATTTTTTGTCTTGGCTGAGTAGCCTGATAAACCTAGCAGTGTATTGGCATGTTTTCCTACATCCTGATAACACCAATTATATATTGGCTTGGATGGATAGCCTGATAAACCCAATTGTAGGTTGGCTTGACTGTTGGTGATGTGTTCTAGCTATGTGTGAGCCTGTTGTTCCCTAGTTCCTTGTGGAAATCATGCCTAGCTCAGGAGTGGTAGTTGTGTTTAGAGATTGATGAACACAACTGGCCTATGGTTGGATGGAACGTTGCAATGACATAGCTAGTTGCAGGACAACTTCATCTTCAAGATAAGTATTCTCTGTTGCTTATTTCTGCAATATATTTTCTTATGAATGTATTGATTATGTTGAATGCTTATTGATGATTTAAATTGATTTTATTGTTGATTAAATGCCCATGCATTTTGCATATGTATATGTTTTTGGTTCCAATGCATTCTGCTTAAATCCAAGGAGGCTAGAATGCTGGTTACAGGGTCAAAATGCATGTAATTGAAGTGTTTCCACACCCCAAAATCTTCCTGCAAAAGGTGATAGGAAGAAAAGAGAAGTGGAAATAAGATATAATGTTAGTTTTTTGCACCCTAGGATCTACCTACAAAAGGAGGAACACAGAAGCGAAAAAAGGCCGAAAAGTTCTAAGGAAAATTGTGTTTTCCTCATCGCAAAATCCGCCATGGAAGGCGAGAGGAGGGAGGTAGAAATTAGAAATCAGAAATAGAAATGAGACCAAGTGTTGTCTTTCCATGATCCAGAGTCTACCCTCGGAATGCAGAAAGGAGGAAGGTGGAAATCGAAAGGTGAAAAAATAAAGGTATCATTTTGTTGAGTTTTCGATTCCCGAAGTCTGTAGTGGAAGGTGGAGGACAGAATGCAGAAGGAAGAATGTGGATAAATTATTCCATCGGGTTTTAAGTTTCCAATTCTCGAAGTCCGCAGTGGAAGGAAGAAGGTGGAATATGATCAAATGATTCCGATGAGTTTGTAAGTTTTTGATTCCCAAAGTTCATAGTGGTAGGTAGAAGGAGAAATAGAGAAAGCGAAATGTGGAAAAATGATTATGTTGTATTTGTAAGTTCTGATTCCCTAAGTTTGCAGCGGAAGGTGGAAAGAAGAATGTAGAAATGTACAAAATCATAGTGGCATTTTGCAGAGTTCCAACTGCAGCAAGCTACATTAAGGAAGGCAGAAGGAGGAAGTCATAAAGGTCAGTTTTAGTGCGGAAACAACTTTTCTTGTTGTAGAGTGGATCTGTAAGCTGCAGAACGATTGTTGCAGTGGTTTCTAAGCCTAAGAGTTAATATTGAAGGATGAACATGACCCATGACTGTGCGTAAAGAGAGAGAAATAATAAGTTTTAAATTATTATGCATATCAGTCAGGTGTATGGGAACCGGGTTCATGGACATCGTGGTATCAGAGAGAGCAGAAAGAGTAATGTTCCTCCCTAATATGATGATGTATAGGGGAGGGGACGTGACAAGCATGTTTTTCTTATAATTCCAATCAATGATCATAGGATCCTGAATTCATTCCTCCTTAATGTCCTTGTAAAATAGTTGAACATTTGATCAATATGATCATGCATATGCTCAACAAGAAGGAAACCAACTTATACCTTTTTGAAAATTCCCAATTCAACAAGCATGTTTAGATAACCAAACACGACCTAATTTTTGTTTTCTCAGCTTGCGTTTTCCAATTGCAAATATAGAACTTTAGGAAGATCACCAGGACAATCAGAAATGACATGGCGAATTATGGTGATGGTCAAATTTGCATCATTGTGAATATTTGGAGCTGTAAAGTAAACCCTTGGAAACATTTCACCATTAAAAACCATACAACCAACCAAGTGAAACTGAATAAAAAATTCCTTCTTTAAATTCTTTGACACATAGACATAATGTGGCAAGAGTTTTTTTTATAATCCATGCCATCAATTATCAAACCCATATACTTATGTGGATTATCATCACACTTCTTGCGATGTTTGTACAACTTTTTTTGGTCATTTGATTGTTGACTGTGATGTTCTTGCAATGCATTGATTATGGAATTTACAAACAACATTAAAAAATATTGATAACTAGATTTCATAATTGACATTTATCTAAATAAAGCAATTTTGTAAACATACATATTTACATCCCTTTTGATCTATCCCTTCTTTCTTTAAGAGAATCACATGTACTGCATATCCCCATCCTTGACCTCTTTGGAATGTGGACATTGTTGAACTTATTTTTACATACTCTTGTGAAATATGCATATCTAATGAAGTTTCCATTTTATTGACCACCTTGAACATAATCATTGTATAAGTTGTAGATTTTTTTCCTTGTGAAATTATCTAGAATGTGTATTGTTTCTCTATTTGGCATACTCTCTCCATGTTTGGAAAAGAAATCAATCATCCATGATGTTGCAATGTGTGTTGATGGTCCAGTGATTTCTCCCTGAGAATCGTCGGAATAAAATGTAGGATCCTTTTCTAGCCTTTTTTGGATTCTTGGTAATCGGAGATTACCAATTGAGTGAATCATTTTGAATACCTTTGTATGAAGAATAGAATTTCCAACGTGATAATGATAGTTTGTCCTTGTAGAAATCATGCACCCCACTAAATATTAATTTTGCATACTTTTGTTCATTGATAAATACATGTTCCTTTTCTCTAAGGTATAATTTTAGCCTATACCTTTCAAACAATTGTTATGGAAACATTCACTCGAAATCAAATGAGAAATGGAACTTAGACTTGTGAGAAATTCTGTCCTAGAACTTGTATAATTGGAATGCTTTGGATTTACATAAAAAGGTCTAGTCCTACACTTAATCCTGCTCATTGTTGGATTGTGTCTTTGCATTTCCTAGACCATTATGTCTGCAACAACATCCACATTAGAATGAATGCTTTCATTGTGAGGAATATGGCCCCCCTCATTGAAAATATCATCACCAAATTCAATATGAAAATGATTGTCACGATCGTGAATAAGTTGATCACTTGCGGATAGATCAATGTGACCATCAACACTATTTGTGCCACTAAATTCTTCACTAAAAGGGAACTCTTAAGACTCAACATTGACATCATTAGTTCTTGCTTTAACATCCTTACTTGGAGGAGAATCATTGTCTTCATCATTGGTGGCTTCATCATCAAAAAAACCATCATTGATGCAATTGAAATCCTCGCTTGGAGGAAAATCATCATCGATGCCATTGAAATATTCACTTGGAGGAAAGTCATCATCGGTGCCATTGAAATCCTCACTTGGAGGAAATTCATCATCGATACCATTGAAATCCTCACTTGGAGGAAAATCATCATCAGTTCCATTGAAATCCTCATTTGGAGGTAACTCATCATATATTCCATAGACATCCTCGCTTGGAGGAAAATCATCATCAGTGCCATTGAAATCCTCACTTGGAGGTAACTCATCATTGATTCCATAGAAATCCTCACTTGGATGAAACTCATCATTAGTGCCATTGAAATCCTTTCTTGGAGGAAATTCATCTGCACCATTATTGATTTCTTCGTCATCACCAAAATCATAATATGTCCCATTAAAATCCTCACTTAGAGAAAAATAATCATCAGTCCCATTAAAATCCTCGTTGGGAGGAAAATAATCATTTGTCCCAATAAAATCTTTGCATATAGGAGGAGAATTATCATTGGTCCCATCAAAATCCTTGCTTGAATTTAAATCACCATTCATCCTGTTCGAATCCTTGCTATGAAGAAAACCATCATCATTATTGGTGCATGCATGCTCAACAAAATCATCATTAGTCCCATCAAAATCCTCACTTTGAGGAAAATCATCATTGGTGCCTTGAAAATCCTTGCTTGGAGGAAAGTTGGCATCATCTTTCTTACTATCTTTATAATATCAACTTGGAGGAAGATATTCATCATCATCATCACCATGTTGCCCTTCATTATCGGTCTCTTCAAAATCTTCAGAATTAGGAATTTCTCGAACAACATGCTTGATTACATTGCTTGCATTTTCAATATCTTGGCTAGATGAACAATACAACTCTTCATTTATATTGGAATTTAATTTAGATCAGTCCATGACTTCTCACTAAAATATAGAATAGTAGAAAAATCCCAATAGATAAGACAATGAAATTTTACCATAGTCCTCGGCAAAAAGTAGAATGGTGCAACTATCAACCAACAATCGTATAACTATGAGAATGGAATTTCATCTCCAAAAACTTTCCTCCAAAATTTTTTCTCCAAAACTTCCCTCCAAAATTTCCCTACAAAAATAAAGCGCACATTTCCAGCACATTCATAAAACTAGTAAAAAAAATGAATTTATAATATAAAAAATTTAAAATAATGTATTAACTAATTACATATTTCTATTCCCAAACATATAAAACTAGTAAAGTTTAGTGTAAAATATAAACCCATCTTATATAAATTTAATAATAATGCATTAACTAATTTCATTTTTTTAATCCCACATTCGTAAAACAAGTAATGTTAAAGCTAATCTAGGCTATATAAACCATTTAATTTTCTACTATTCATCATTGAATTTGGAGCAATTTACTAACAATTTCAAGGTCAGTTCTTTTTCTGTTTTTCATAAATTTGTTAGTTTTATAGTTAATTTGGAAATGGTTATTTTATGATTTTATTGTTTTTTTCATTTTTTTCATTTTGTTTATCCCACATTCTTAAAAGTGGAAAAGTTACACCTAATCTATCTTATAAATACACTCTTGTTTGGGCTTTGGAGCAATTCGCAAATGGATTTCAAGAAGAACAATAAGACTCTAGAGGAGTTTCTAGCACTTCCAAGAGACAAGGATCTACCACTTTCTAGGTTAATTTTTTTAATGTATTTTTTGTGAAGAGATGTAGTATTAATTGAAGCAAGGACTTCCCCCTATCCCATGATTTTTAGTTTTGATTTTTTTTAATAATTTTTTTAAACCTACTTAACTTCCACTTGACCCCCTTAAACCCCTTAACCCCACAACATTACAATAAAAATAAAATTAATTTAAACCCCTAACCCCCTCCCCCCCACCCACAACATTACATAAAAATAAAATAAAAACAC
>LPNX010054658.1:138336-175836 GCA_001517045.1 Pseudotsuga menziesii
CCTGTGACCCTCCTTCCTCCCCCTCGTTCTCCCTTCTCCCTCCTCCTTGCCCATCCCTTCTCCTCCTCCCTCCCCCCTCCATTCTCCCTTCGCTGCGATCGACCCTCCTCCTCCCTTCCCCTCCCCCCTCCTCCCCCCATTCCTCCTCCCCTTCCTCCTCCCTCATTGAGCTCCCTTGGAGATTCGCTCCCTTGAGTGCCAAATGGCTACCTCGCGATGTGATTCTCCCCCTCCCCCTTCATCGTTGATATCCCTTGGAGTCCTGATCCCTTTGGTGTCCAAGGGAGAAAAACTCCAAGGGATCTCAATGGTGGAGGAGGAGGGGGAGGAGGGCCGACAGTGGGGAAGGGAGGAGGGAGAAGGGAGAGCTAGGGAGGAGGAGAAGGGAGGAATGGGGACAAAGAGGTTTGTGAGGAAAGGGAGGAGAGTCCTGGAAGAAGAGACACTAATACATAATATCAAAATTGCGATGGTTTTTCATTGCTATTTCCATGTTTTCTTGTCCCAATTGTGACAATAACGGTCGTGATGTTTCGTCGCACTTATTTCATGGATATAACGACGAACTTTATAATCCCTCGATATAGAGAGGAAAAATGGCCACCACGTGTCTTCTAAATGGTGGCCTTGAATTTTTTTTTTTTTAATTCATTTTCTAAGTTTCACAGCTCTATCGAAAAAGTTGTTGTCCCTATAACGACGAAAATATGGCCAAAAACTGTTATTCAAAATTGTGTTTCCACGCAAAACTGTGGAAAAATTTCGATGAACGTTTGTCTTTCTATCGATGAATTCTAGAATTTGAATAGAATTTTCTTCCACGCATTTGTCGCTCTATCGACAAAGTTGTCATCCCTATAACGAAGAAAATATGGCCAAAAACTGCTAGACAAAATTTTGTTTCCACGCAAAACCATGGAACACTTTCGACAAACTTATGTCTCTCTATCAACGAATTCTAGAATTTGAACAGAAATTTCTTCCATGCAAAACCGTGGAAAAGAAATCACTTTCGATGAAATCTGCAAGTTGAATAGTAATTTTTCCACGAAACTTCGCCTCTATAGCGATGGTATTCCTGGAAATCCACCCCGGGTTTCAACGGTTTTGCAATACTTGCGATGAAAGTTTGTCGATATTGTGACGAGACCTGGAGGTTTCAAAAGAAAAATTAAAAAACCGTGGAAAGGCACCTTCCTTTCCACGGTTTTGGATCTTCAATAAGTGCTTGTGAAAAAATACATACTATATTTTGAAGACAAAGAAATGGATAAAATATAACACGGGAAAGGTGATTTATAGAAAAGAAATATATCGGGAAAGTAAGATATGGGAAAAAACCTATTGAAGTAAAAGGGAAAAAAATAAATGGGAAGTTCTGGGGGGAGGTCAAAAAGTGTTAACTGACTCTAAAACCTAAGGCATAATGAATTAAAAAATTCCCAAAGGTACCCAAAGTGGCCCTAAGCACCCTAATTATTGCCTCAAAAACTATTTTCCCATAAGGATGCACAAATTCATAATAATTGGCTAAAATACATAATTAGAGGGTAAAGTGGCACCTCTTAGAGCAGATTCTATGACAAGGTAGGAGGGTACATCTATAAAATACCATCGATAAAATACGTTGTAAGCACCATAGGGATAGTATAAACATTAATTAAATGATATTATAGGCACCATTGAGAGCTGATTTCTATGATGAGGTAGGGGGGTACATCTATAAAAATACCATCGATAAAATACGTAGGCACCACTAGGCTCAGATCAACTTATTGTGATTTGAAATTAGGTTAATCCCACTGGGGCTTAAAGAGCCTAGAAGGGCTTGGAAGGATGCCCATAGAGCTTGGAAGAAGCCCGCAAGGGCATGTAGATACCTGCAGAAGCTTAAAGAAGCCCACAAGTCTGAAGTAAAGGAAGCCCATGTTCTGAAGATGAAGGGAGCCCAAGCTTTGAATATTGAGGAATCCCATAGGTGTAAATGAATCAAGAGAAGTTCAAGCCCGCAATTTCTAGAAGAGATGAAAATGAAAAACTTATCCTTCTTATGCAACCACCTCAAGCATGGCCAAAATCGGTCAAAGTTAGTACCAAATATGCTCGAAAGAAAAAAAAAGGTCCGTTGAGCACATGATAGGAAAGAGACATGTTAATCAACAACAAAAAATACAAATTATATCTATTCTTTAACTATGCATGATCTCATATAACAAAAAATTCATCATAGATCACCTTTTGCAATTGATCAGAAGCAGGTTGACCGTGCAATTTGTAGTTTAGAAACCATTTCATAATTGCCTTGGAGACACTCCTTGTGAAATATCATCACTTGCTCTACTACATGTGAAGAGCTACTAGTGATAATTAATCATACTACAAAAAATATAAGGTGCATTGAATTCGTCTTTATTGAAAAATAAATCAATAATAAAAAAATAACTCAACCCCTAGGGAAAAAGAGTAGTTGTTCACTTGGAAAATATGTGTAGGATCTTTGTAGTGCCAACCGGTGGTAATTTTTCTTGATGTTTCTCGTTATCGGAAGAGGTGAATATGAAAATTTGATCCTTCTTATGCAACCACCTCAAGCATGGCCAAAATTGGTCAAATTAGTATCAAATATGCCCATAAGATAAAAATAGTCCCCTAAGCACATGATGGGAAAGAGACATGTTACTCAACAAAAAATTGACAGCTTATTTCTATTCTATTACTAAGAATGATCTCATGTAACAAAAAAATCATCATAAATTACCATTTGGCACTCAGAAGTAGGTTGCATAGTTGAGCATGCAATTTGTAGTTTAGAAACCATATCATAATTTCCTTGGAGACACTCCTCATGTAATAACATCACTTTATCTACTACCTTTGAAGATCTAGACATATGAATTTATGGTCCACTTATGTGCCATGCAACAACTGAAAGTTTATCATCACAGTAATCAGAACGTGTAAAATAGTGCAACCAATAACCAGTGTTAATCATTTAAAGTGCCATTTAGCATATGATTTCCAGATCTGTGTATGTGATAGCATAGATATAAAATACTAACTTAATGAAAATTTAGTGCCAAGCTAACCATAATGTTATTATCATTCACTCAATCATGTATGTAAACTCTGAAATATAAAATCATCAAGTCCCTTACCATCACCCATCTCTCAATAGCAATACTTAGTACAAAGAAAATACAAAACAATACTCAGTAAAATAATGTCAGAATTATATCACCGTGCATTCATAGATGTAAGGTTCCAGATCTCAGTAAAAAATCAGACTTACATTTACCCAAAAAACTAATGCGAATAGGGAAGAAAACTAATCAAATCAATAAGATATATTTTACAAAATACACCACCATCTAAATATTTTGAAATACTAACTTGTTTTCTATTTTGAGTGTGCAAAGAAGGCAGCTAGGGCATACGAGGTATGCAATACATATTGCAGACCTGTGTTTGATAAAGGAGAGGGCTTGGATTATGGGAGCAACAAGTTTGCATTTTTAGGGTTTTACAGAGAAATTCTTTTTGTAGGGCTTTCTTTTTTGATAAAATAAAAGTTACAAAAACACATAAAAATTAAGTCTAAAACCTAAGAGAAACAAAAATAACCTAAGAATAATATTTACAAGTATACAACTCAGAAAATTTAGTTTTGAAAGATAGATGAAAATTAGGGTTTGAAAAAATAAAATTTCTTAACCTAGGGTTTCATCATGCCGAAATTATAGGAAGAAGGGCCAAAAAAATCCTAATTTCTTCCATGTAATTTTTCTTCTATTTTTCTACGTTACGAAGAAGCATTTTTATTTTATATAGAAGGGCGTCTCCTAGTTTGGATGATAGTCTAAAAGTAGTTATTTACTATTGTTTGTATCTCTTGTATCTCAATAGAATGAAATATAATTTAAGGATAAAGACAAACACATTAAGGATAAAGAACACATCAAAACCCTTACCTTATCATTGTCCTTTTGCCAGATCCATTTTCCCATACAACTTGATAAGAGTTGTCCATGAGATTCATTTCCATCACCAAGACCTGTATAAATGATGAAAAACATAATTTTTATATGAGTAAATAATATATAAGCAAATAAACAGTCATTTAAATCTTACCTCAAAGTCCTGTAGAAATCAATGAATCGTGAACTGTTAAATTTATTAACAATTTTTTAAGAAATAGACATGCATTTAAAAATTTACAACTATCTTTAATACATAGTAATAAAAGAGTATTTATACCTTATTGAGCTCCTCTCTGTTTCGATAATAGTTTTATATTCTCTACTGAACAGGGCCAACCATGTGAAGGAGGAAGCTCATATGGCCCCTCCCCCCGACCTCACATCACTTTCAATTCCCCATACCCAATAAATGATGTTGTTTACATAGAAAACATATAAACATTCATGCATAACTAGGCTAGTCATCAAAACATAAAAACATAAAAACATTGAAGCATAATGAGGTAATTCATATAAACAATGTTTTAGACTAACAACATCGATATACATCCAAATACAAGTCATGAATTTATACATCTACTTTTTCTTTGATTTCTGTTTTTTTGCATTGTAATAACTGATGATAATTGGGATATTATTATCATCATTTGGTGGAATATCTACAAAGCCATGTCCTTCTAGTTTGTGTTTCCATTCCCTCATGTATCATACTTCTTGTACGTCATTAAGTACGGCATGGAGGCAGTTCTGAAGGGGGGTGAACTGCAACAACGAAAATGGGCATATCGATATGTTGAAATATTATTGAAATTAATAGTTCATCATTTTGATTAAAATTACAATATTGTTATTTGCCTGTCTATGTAGCTGTGACAGTTGGTGTGTTAATTGTTTCTCTACTTGCTAATTCCTCTTGCGGTTCACCCTCCTGAGCTTCACAGTCTTCCATTGAAAGAAGAAAATTTATAAGTATATATCAGGAAATAAATATCTATAATCACAGTAGATATTTCTATTTCCAAACCACACATACTAGAATGGCCACTCTGCTCCCCACTATCATGGGACATGCACACCCCAACATCAGTTGGTACGTGCCGAGTACTACTAGATTCACTGATGCAGTTGCACTGCTGCTTAAAAGAAAACATAAATATTTAGTTATGGATGATATAATCAAAACTGAATAGACTTTAATAGTATATTGCAATGATGTCCTTATTCATTTTATTTACCTGCATCTACATCATTGGGAAGATTGGAGTCTTCCCCAAGATTTTCCGATATTCAATGGCACTTTTAAAACCATAATTGAAACCAAGATTTAGGTCTTCCTCGGTGGAAGCATCTTGGAATGTATTTCCCTGCAATGCATAACACTTATAAAATTTCCAGTATCAAAAACAGATATTTGTTCGCTACTTTCAAATAAATATTCCCCACAGTTAATCATTTAATTCTTACGATTCGAGCTCTTAGTTTTCTATAGCCACCCTGGCCCAGTCTATGTTGCTCATGCTTTTCCACTCTAGCCTTGGTTTCTTTGGAGGTGTTCGGTAGCCTATATATGAAAATTTTGAAAAACATTGGATATTAAAGTTCTTGCTTAAAACAAAAAAGAAAAAAATAAATGAGCATATTTCACTAAAAAGATGATATGTGTTGTACCTTGCTTTTCTAGGTCATGGTTGTTTTCCTTGTCTTTTTGTAGCAAGTTCTCCTTTGCATGTTCTATGAGTGCCTTCCACTCTTTCTATGGAACCATGGGAGGTCGCTCATCACTACAAGAAAACCCTATGATTAGCATCTCTTTTATCTTCCTTTTTAGCGTCCATTATCACTTTTAGTGTATTTTTCATCAGTTTTTGGACAAAGTGGATGCTTTTCCACGGGATGGCGCTTTTAATGGCGTTATTTGCAGCTCTTTTTAAAAGTTGGCACTATTTTGGATGCTAATTAGCATCCCAATTAGCATCCTTATTATTGTATCAATTAGCGTCCCAATTAGCGTCCCAATAAGCATCCTAATTAGCGTCCCTTTTTAAAAGTTGGCACTATTTGGACACTAATTAGCATCCCAATTAGCGTCCCAATTAGCATCCCCATTAGAATCCCAATTAGCATTCCAATTAGCATCTCAATTAGCATCCCAATTAGCCACCCTTTTTAAAAGTTGGCACTGTTTTGGATGCTAATTAGCATCCCAATTAACATCTCAATTAAAGTCCAAATTGGCATCCCAATTAGCATCCCAATTAACATCTCAATTATCGTCCCTTTTTAAAAGTTGGCTCTATTTTGGACGATAATCATTAGAGGAAATTTGGGGTCTAAAATGGGCCTTATAAGAAAACGTGCCAACAATAAATTATGAGAGTTAGAATTCAAGAACCAATAGAATTTCAATAAAATGAGTCAACCATAATGGTTGAATTGACATATTTGTCATAAAAGAAAACTACTTTTTTTGTTCGTAATTTCGACATATCTCTCTGTGTTTTTACTCAAATTCCAAGCAGGAGAGCTCATTGGATGCGAAATTTAATTCCACATCCAACGAGTACCCACACTCCATACTTTTGACAGACCCCGCTACACCAAAAACAAGAAATACCTGAAAAAATGTTATGATGATGTCATCATCATGTTTTTTCAGGTATTTCTTGTTTTTTGAGTAGAGGGGTCTATCAAAAGTATGCAGTGTGGGTACTCGTTGGATGTGGAAATAAATTTCTCATCCAACGAGATCTCCCGCTCAGAATTTGAGTAAAAACACAGGGAGATATGTCGAAAATACGAACAAAAAAAGTAGTTTTTTTCATTCTTCCTCCAAAATTAATAACTATTATTTTATTATTTTAACTATTATTTTATTATTTTAACCATTATTTTATTAATTTCCTTAGGAGGCCCGTTTTAGACCTCAAATTTCCTCTAATGTAGCATCCCAATTAACGTCCTAATTAGCGTCCCAATTAGCATCACAATTAGATTCCCAATTAGAGTCCACAAAAGCATCCCATATAATACCAAGAATAGCCTAAAAAACATCATGAATAACATAGCACCGTATATTAATCCAGGGTTAGGGATCAGAATTGCACCATGAATTTTGGCGGGAAAAACATTCAACATAGCGCCAAGTATACAGCCAGGAATTGCGCCTAGAAAACATCCAACATAGCTCCAGGTATAGATCTAGGTATAACACCTGGAATAATGCCATAAATTTCGAAAGGAATCGTGCTAGGAATGAACTAGGTTTACAGCTAGGAATTGTGTTCAGAAAACGTCTCACGTAACGACAGATATATCAATGTCAATGTCAATGATCATGCTTCATCATGACAAAATGATCATGATTCATCATGTCAATGTCAATGATCATGACAAAATTTTAGAGTTGTTTGTTCAAAAAAGAACATATTTTTAATATCGAGTTATTCCATCAATGCAATAAGTTTATCAGACTTCTCATGCAAAATTTTGTGAAACACTTTATCATAACATAAGTGCCAAGATTTGCATTTACTCTTTGTTGTAAAATATAGTTTTTCCCTATATTTTCTTATTATATCATTGTTGATTTAAGGTTTAAGTAAAATCTTTTTTTTCAAGCTCCTCACTAAAAGACTGGTTAGGTTGTCGCTAGGCCAATGCAAATCAAGACTGGCTACCCCCTTAAATTCCCTAAACTTACAATTGATTTTTAAGTTCATGAATATAGGACCATCATTAAACCAATTGTAGGCTTAGGCAATCAAACAAGGCATAAAAAAAGTCAGCAATTGAGTCTAGTACTATTGTCCCATCCAAGTGCTTGAACCTACAATCAATTTAAGTTTGGAACTCTTTATCTCTGACATCTTGGTTAGTTTTACATGGACCATGAAATTTCTAAGGAATACATTGAATTAAACAATTTCTAGAGCTATTACCCTATTTTATTTGTGTGGGAGTCTATCCTTAACCCAATTGTAGGTTCAAGCAATTGGAAAGGGAAACAACAATGTCAATGGTTGAATTCTAGTTCATATTATACAATGATGTATCGATAACACGCATCATTATATTGAATTGAGTGGTTTATCACCTCAAATTATTTCACAGCCTTGAGTCAACTAGGGAACTATTTAAAGGAGTATAGAAACTAGTGTAGGGCTAGTATCAATTATATCCTATTTCTTTTGTTATTGGTACATGATGCACATTGTGGCCCAAATAAACTATTAACAACAATGATACCACATTCTCTTAAATTAATTCAATGTTGGTGGTCGTAGCCTGTTCAAGCTCTGTGTATGATTCTTGCATGCCAAAGCAGCTAATAGATGATTAAAATTTTTATGAGCTTGAACAGGCTACGACCACCTTAGTCCTATGTCTTTATAATATCATATGTCAATGTTTCTAAAATGAAACTATCATGTAACAAGGGTCATATAAGTTTTATTAGTGATAAAAACTTTAAGTTGTTGTTTTGTATTCTTTTTTGTTTTGTATTCACTACAAACAACAAATTTATTAATGGGAAGGTATCCTCTAACATAATTGAATTATGTAGGTTTAGTTCACCCTTGGTTGTGTAGATGTTCCCCACTATTTTCTATACTTTTGTCTCTTTATTTCAGCTACTCTTTATTTCTTTGTTTATGTTACATAAATAGTTATAGTAATAGTTGCAATTTGGCTTTAGAAACACTACATGTTAGTATTAGAGCTTCAATCAATTTTCATTTTTTTGTATAGTTTCAAAAACAAAACAAAAAAATGTCAAGGAGAAAATCCTAATATATGACCAAGGCAGAGTTGAATGAGAGTTTCATAAAGTTTACAGAAGACATGAGGTACATTATGCAACTACATGAGGTAGTTTCATAAAGTTTACAAAAGACATGAGGTAGATTCATAATCTAATTATATGAAAATAAAGGAAGAAAGATTTGTAGACACTAGTACATGTGGACATTTTTCCACAAGAAGAAATATTCATCATCACCATCATTATCATGATCATCATCGACATCATCATCATTACCATCAACATCA
This sequence comes from Pseudotsuga menziesii, assembly GCA_001517045.1. NCBI lineage: Eukaryota > Viridiplantae > Streptophyta > Pinopsida > Pinales > Pinaceae > Pseudotsuga > Pseudotsuga menziesii. The sequence continues at coordinate 147,363 of LPNX010054658.1, forward strand.
CCATCATCATCATCATCATCATCATCATTGTGTCCATCATCACCATCATCCTCATCATCATCACCATCATCCTCATCGTCATCATCACCATCATCATCATCTTATTGCCGACACTATTTGTGGACTTGAGAACAATTTTAGGGTCAATGACCCACATATTTGCTAAAAATTATATGATAAATGCATATTTCATCATCATCATCATCATCATCGTCGTCGTCATCATCATCGTCATCGTCATCACCATCATCATCATCATCTTCATCATTTTCAACATCATCATCATCGTCATCCTCATCCTCATCATCTTCATCGTCATCATCATCATCATCATATTCATCATCATTGTCTTCATCATCATCATCAATATCGCCGCCATCATCATGATCATCATCGTCATCATGACCATCATCTTCATCATGATCATCATTGTCATCACCATCTTCATCATCATCTTCATCATTATCATCATCGTCGTCATTACCATCATCATCATTATCATCATCGTCATCATCATCATCATCGTCATCATCGTCATGACCCTCTTCCTCATCAACATCTTCATCATCATCGTCATCATCATCATCACCATCAACATCGTCATCACCATCATCATCATCGGCATCATCACCATCAACATCGTCAACACCATCATCATCATCGCCATCATCATCATCAAATTGACACCAAATTAGTTATCATGATGATGTCCTAGCAAGCTATTGCTTATATCAATATTAAAGGCCCTTTAAGATTGAATATTGATTCAGAGAGCCCCTTCTACCTGGGTGTATCCAGTCAATACATGCAGGGAGGTCCCTATATTCAGATGTTGGTGGATGTGTTCACTAGTCGGATTGTCACCAAATTAGTGTTATGTTTGATCATGATCACAACGTCCAATGTCCTAGCTTATTTAAAAGTACATACATACATATATGTAGGGAAATAATATTTTAGAAAATCCTGAATCCGAATATCTAAAAAGACATATAAATCCAAAATCTTCAATTTCTTCATTTTTCATGATACATTATAGTCATTTTTCATAGTCGATCCATGACAAGGAAATCACTCATCCTATGCTTTTCTTAGTAGTAAAAAGGTAAAGGATTTAAAAATAAATAAAGGCTTGCCACATCTTCAAATTTCGCTTAATTAATTACCCTATTTTCTTTTATGCTCCACCTTTTCAACTCCACTTCATTACATCCTTCACTAGCTCATGTAATTTATTTACCTTTTATGTCTAGGGCTTGTGCATGTTCATGGTTATATTCTTTGTTGTTTTTTATTGTAATGTGTGTAAATAGATTAAAGGAATATAGGTACAATGGTTGAAAAAACATGTCGAATTTGTGGTGGAAAGAATTGGGGATTGGTGAGGCCATTCCTGCCCCATCGTGAGCCACAAAAATATTGCCCATTCGATGGAGCCCATTCCTCGAAACCTGGGTCCAGCAGATTCCATCATGAGCCCATTCCTCCATTTTCCAACAAGCCACGAAAATATTGCCTCCGTAAAATATTAATCAATAATTTAAGCGGTACCCAATTGTTATGAGGCATTTACAATATTATGGCGTAGGGGCAGTGGAAAATTAATGGTGTTATGGAAATTTTGGAAGAGGAGGACTGGGAGGGTATAATTCATGTTGAGGACTTGGAGGGTATTCTATACAGTATTTTTCGTTGCCATCAGAGTTTTACGACATGGCACCGGCTAAAAGACGAGGAGGAAAACAGCTTCCTGCAGACAATGGAGGCTCGAAGATCTTGTGCTCGTCAAGGTCAAGGGATTTTCGGCATGGTTCTCTAAGGTACACCTATCTATTTTTCATCCCCATTTGTTTGCCCTCATTTGATGTATGCAATGTTTACCCTTATTTGATTGTATGTGATGTATGTTGTCGCTATTATTTGCACTTTCCCGTTGGTTTCTTGTTGTCGACCTGGTTCGTGGGTTTGGTGGGGTTCGTTTGTGAAGGCGAAACAACTACAGAGGCATCCATTAATCGAGGTATTGAATGTCTTAGTTCCATTTAGAATGGATAGCCTAGTTCCATTTAGAATGGATAGCCTACTGTCTGTGTTAGGACTACGCAGTTTTTTGTTTGAGTGGTTGCAAGTAATGTATGTCTAATTTTTTTCTGGATTTAAGGTTTTATGTTATAGTTTCATCTTGCTAATCATTTGAGGTTTATACTGTATACTTATGGTCAAATATTTGTATGCGTGGATAGTCGCTACTGCTAGTCCTTCAAACTTAGAGGGTTTCAAAAATTATATTTCAACAAAAATAAAAGTGCTAAGGCTTTACCGAATACACCCTCCTTTGTGGGTTTCATTTCAATTGCTTGCAATTTCTACTTTGTATATTGTCTAGGGCTCCATTTTTCTTCTATAATTATACATTTTTCTATCTATTTAGCTATCTTTTCTAGGATCCATTTGTCTACCAGTGATCCATGAAAATTAAAAATATTTTGGAGATTAGGGTGTTACATGCACCCATTCGTGTTCAACCTGCATGCTTATCTTTCTCGGTGGCCTCATTTACTTGGTCCTGGAGCTTCGGATAAATAGAATATAAGCTTGTTTCGTCCGTATTCGTTTTGTCCTGTCTGGTTAGAATATGTGCTGACCTATGGGATAAAAGTGCCAACTTTAAATCCTTCCTCGAATTCATTGTACTTTCTTCAACTATATCTACTATCAGAATGTTCGTTGGTGGTTACCATAGTTCAAGATCAATTCTTGGGAAGTGGTGACATCTCAATTAGAACTACAAGGCTTGAATCCTTTGAATTCTGTCAAATAATTAAGGTCCTATATAAATATTTTTAATGGAGACAATATAGGTGGGTATAAGAAGCTTCATTAGGCTTATGATAGAGCAGTTAGTCGGCTGGTGACCGGTTCTAGGATTGATTTCTAGCCTATCCAGTTTTAGAGCAGCCAATCGACTGGTGACAGGTGCCTAGATTGATTCCTATCCTCTCTAGTTTTCACCTCTCAATTACTGAATCATACATAAGAAAATGCAGGCCCAGGTACAAATAAGATGGGAGAGCTACTAGTGCTCTTATATTTACTTAAGCTGGCCAAACAAAGAGAGGCTCAGGCCCTGAAAATATTAAGTGATTTTTCCCTAGTGATGAAATTCGTTCATGGAAAATCTCAAATACAAAAACTATCCTTGTATGCACTAGCTGATCACATTGAATAAATTGCTCATTCCTTTGGTCACGTTGGAGATAGACATATTTTTAGGGAATTAAAATCTGATGTGGGTTATTTTATCAAAACAAGGCCTGGAGTTTCCTTTGGATACTTATGTTCTGGAAATCAAGGTTGAAAATGCCGAAACCCAAATCTGTGGGAATCTCTGTGAATTTTAATGTGTTTGTTACATTTTTTTATTTCAGATTACAATGGTTGTTATTTAAGTATTTTTTACTAAGTTGATTCAAAAAAATGCCCAGTCAACAAAAGAGTTTGGTAACCATGTCAGACGAATGATTTTCTAAGTTAGTTTTTGGGGCACATGGAAAAGATCTTGAGTCTTGACCTGGATGTCTATCATGTAAGCTAATTCTAAACACTTGTGAAATGTTGGGTTCAAGGTAGTCATGCACACCTTTTAGACTTACTGTAAGGTTTTCCTTCATGGAAGTGCATGCAACTCACTATTAGAGCAGCTCATCAGTTGTAGCTGAGTGCTAAGTTCTGGGTTTGATCCTTACACTTTCCATTTTTGGATTTCACCAGGTAGTTTTAAAGCCCACTATCTATTGTGTGAGCTATTTCCCAAGCCATGCTTCACTATTGGAATCTAATAAGCACTTGTTTTGACTTGGGTTTTACCAACTCGAAATGAAAACACTGATGCAAGAATCAAAATCTATGCCTGCTTCCTTGAAAACAATGTTGAATTTTAATTGATCTCAAAGTGGACAAATGTGTTGTATGACCATTTGATATAATTTATATTTACTAAAAGGCTTGGCATAGTTGAATCATGGACCAACAATTAAAGAACAACCTCCATATGTGATAGTGGTCATGTGTTACAAAAACACAGTAAAAGCAGCAGCAGTTTCTAGTGTTCATGTGATGATAAGCATTGATATTGTTTAAACGTTGTAAAAATAGTACAGTAGTACAACCTAGTACCGTGTTGTAAAGAAGATTCTCAGGCTTGATTCCTGTTAGATCTCAAGCTGCTTGAGATCTAACGGGAATCAATCCTGTTGTGGCTGCATTAAATGGCCTGCAACAAGCTGAGTAAAGAACATAGCACCCATTAATGCTGCTACTACGGTCGCATTAATGCTATTGCTGTGGGATTATGAGCAGTCGGATTCATATCGATCGTGTTTATGTCATCATGAGCATTGAGATTTCTTAATAGTCATAAAAATAATACATTAGTACAATGACCTAGTGGGTAGTTTTATTTGTAAATAAATTGGCGTTTTATTGGGTATAATAAAGAGAAATGTTTCCAGGTTTATTATGGATATTTGCTCCATCTTTTCTAAATTTGTGGTTTGTTTTCATATTCTTTACAATGGTATCATAGGTCCATGGATATGATGGTGTATCAGGGGTTTATGATTCTGTTTAGTAGTGTATACATTAAGATGAATTTAATCAAAGCATTTGCAGCTCTGTTTAAGCAAGAAGAGTTCAATTTTGGTTAGTCAACTATTTTATGAATACCAATATCATTTAGTTACTTGGTTTTATTTATACTTGGAAATGAATTTATAATTTTCCCAGTGGTTTAGTGGATCAAAATTTATGTATCAACTGATTGAATTGGCAATGTGCATGCAGATAGTGATTGTGAGAAATATTTGGATTAGCTTCACACTATCATTTAGTTACTTGGTTTTATTTATACTTGGAAAGGAATTTATAATTTTCCCAGTGGTTTAGTGGATCAAAAATTTTGTATCAACGGATTGAATTGACAATGTGCATGCAGATGGTGATTGTGAGAAAAATTTGGATTAGCTTCACAGTAATCTAGTATTATGCTAGTTATGTTAGAAAATAGCATTGTATAATTTATGCTAACTGTGTTAGAAATAGATTATGCTTCTTGTTTTGTTGTCATATAAATTGCAGAAAATAACTAATGCCTAAAACAACCCACTAAAAATAAATAGGAGAACCAGAAACAGAGATATTTGACACTGAGGTTATAGTGGTAAAACCCCTAAGTGCTCTAGAGTCCACTCATAGATGTATACCTATATTATCATGTGATACATGTAATGATACAGAGATACACAGGAGAGATACAAAAGCTTCACAAACGTTTTCACCGACACTCCTCACTTTCCAAGATTTTCTCATGCAACTTTTAAAGCTGGGAGAGTGAGAAGTTACACCAGGAAAGGTTATGTGAAACTTTTGTATTTAAACCCCTCCTTTGTATCATTACATAGGGTACATGGAATTATAAAGATGCATATTTGAGAGTGAGTTTTTTACCATATGGTATGTTTATGGTATGTTTTTACCACTCTAGTGTCCCATTGTTGAGTTCTACTTATTTTTTTATGAATTGCTTTAGGCATTAGTTATTTTTTGTGAAAGATTTACAAAGTGACTGTGAATAGTGTTAACAGGAGTAATTCTCAAGAATGGATAAAAATGAAGAGCTGTGAGGAATCGCTGCAATTTTCCTCCTTACACAGGAATAATTAGGGTGCTCCCAAATCTTTCTTAGGTGAGTTCAGTTACATGGGTTGATGGTGTTATGCATGGGTTTTGGTTGGGTAAGGAGGCCAATTTCAAACCAATTATTCATAATCATTGAATATTATAGAGGAAGGATTTAGTTGGCTCTGAACATATTAATAGACATAGAACTGAATCATTCCATTTGGGTTTACAGAAGGAATGAGACCATTTTCTAACCTGAAAGTGATACTCAGCTTCATTGATTAAAAGATTCTATGGAGACAAAAATGTGGGGATCAAATGTCACGAGAAAAAGTGATTAATAACAATTGTATCCATGTGTTTGTCAAGAACATGTTGGTCATCTAAGGGAACCCCTATAATTGGTTTGAGTAAACATCACCATCTTTATTATAAAATTATGAAAAATAAAAATGATAGTTAAAACGTGTTTTTTCGAAGTATGAAAAAGTTTACTATACTTGGGGCTACAGACCTAGCCTCTGTTAATACAATCTCAAGACCCCAACGTTCTTGAAACCCATTATTTCCATTAGGTTCCTATTTGTCTTACTACACATCGCCATGATATAATCACTCAACTTATGGCCCATATGATTTACCGATATAGAGATTTTATTACTTGATTAATTTTATCCTGTCTAATTTGACCACTGTGAATTAAATGTTAACACTTAGCTATAGCAAAAAAATCAGTGCAATAACCAACTGTAAAACAATGTTGTTTATGATGCCACAACAATCTTTTGTGATTGATTGAATGATTTTGTGATGCCATAAATGCAAAATCACCGGTGGCCTCTTCTTCTACTTTATCTACATTTGTAAGCCTTGATTTCATTTGACCACTTTCCAGGTCATTTTGTCTCTTCTAAAATCTTTCTTGAAGTGTACATGCTTGTTACGAGAAAAACATTTCAACTTTGACCTCTTTGATGAACTTCTAGTATTGTTCTCATTGTTTAATCTGCCCTTTCCTTTGAATTGTGCACGGAATGCACTTTCCATAGTAAGTGAAGTTGATGCTTATTTTGATCTTTCCTCTTCTCCTGCGGAAGAAGTATTGATAACTTCTCAAACTTATGTTCTTAGTTCTCCACAATAAGATACATGGACTCAACAAATTAATCAAGGGATAGTGACAATCTACACATCACCGAACAAAACCATATCTTCATTATCCACTAGCTTCTTAATTGCAAGTAATTGATCACTGAGATCATTCTGATGTAACAGATATCCATAGACTCACCCTCCTTCCTGTAACTTAGTAGAAAATTAAAGATTTTTCAGATCTACCCAGCTTCTAATCCCTGATACTTGTTTTTGAGATTGATCCACAACACATGCTGCAGTGAAATTTCTTATTTCTGAAACTAATGTGTTTGTAACAGAAAAAGATGCTTCTGGTCATGGTTTTTCCATCCCTAGACATGAGCACTGAAATTTACCATTATCTTTTTTTCAAATAAAAAGTGTGGCCAGGAATAAGCTGGTAAATCTACTTTTCAATAATGTCATCCACTCTAATTTCTACTTAATTAGTATGCTTTGGTGGCTGTTTCAAAGCATCCCTTTTTGAAAATATATGTTTTCAAGTTTGTTTTGATTGGAAGAGGATGAAATATGTTTAAAATTGTTGATGCTAGCTTGCAGAATTGCCAATCATGTTATCGTCCAAGCTATTACCTAAGATGGAATTAGAGGAAATGGCCAAAAAGGAACAAATCTTAGGTAGATTATCGTGCCTCCCAGTTCTAACTAAAGTTGAGAAATTAAAGGTGAATATTTTCTATACAAAATGTTTGTTAGAATTAACTTCGTATATTGTTTTCCAATAGTGTACACTAAGATATTTCAACTTCCTTTGGTTCAGAGTAGAATAGACACGATTGGTGCAGCTTGTAGTTGTGCTGAAAAAGCTATAAATGATTCTCACAAAGTCTATGCATTGGGAACTCACCATACTCCTGGAATCATCCCTCCAATGGACAAGTTCAGGTTGCAAAAATTGAAGAGCAGGATAAAATTTTGCGAGCAGCTGCAAATCTTGGTGAAGGTGAGGATTGGTTTCAAATGAGATCATCTATTTCTTTGCTTACAATGAGATTTAAGAAACAAAGTAATTTTTACAATTATGTATTTAATTATCTACTTATTATTCATGAGTTCCAAATTGTTACTTGTCCCTGATCAGAAAGAATAACCTTGATTCTCATTTTTCCTGAAAACTGTTAGCTTTCGGGCATACTCTGAAAGTGATTACACCATGCCTGGGGGTGCTCCATGCGATATGGGGTGCATGGATGACCCTTGGCTATGTCGTGATGGACATACACATGGGAATTGACTTGCTCATTGATTGCTTGACCTTGTATGGATGCTTATGTGGCATTCTTCATTGGAACCTTGGTGTAGTAGAAGTGCATAAACTTCGTTTGATAAAATATCAATGTTTAAATAAATAATTGTTGCATAAGTGAATAATGAAAGGCAATGAAGAATGGCCTTGCATTTATAGGTGTTGAGGGAAATGGAAAGTATAAAATACCTTTCACAACCAAATTGCAAAAGAGATGATATCATCCATGTTGTCATGTTGTTTGAAACCCTTAACTGTTTTTCTGCTTCTAAAAGAAATTTCAAGGTTCGTCATATTCTCTCTAACTCTTCATTTTTACAACTGTTATAAAAGTGCCCTGATCAAGTGAACTAGAAGATATCTCAGGGAGATTAGTTCCTACTTAAAGTTTCCTAATTAATGACACTTTATCAAGTATTAAATTTTAATTAAGGACCAGAAATTACTTAGACCTTGATCATCGCAAATTTATGCTGGCATATTCATCTGGCACAAATTGAAGATCTTCTTGATCATTTACCTATGCTAGAATTCATGCTTAACTCTATATAGTATCTGATACTGGATGAAACGGGATCCCAATAGGTCTACTACACTTAGGCACCTCCATTCCTAAATCATAGTACTCAGTTGACAGCTCTGGGGCATGTGAATGATGGACAGCAACAGTTAGGTTTTACTTCGTCTGCTCTTTCACGTGGCTCTTCCTCTCACAACAACCTCTTCAAAAGAGGCAGCTCCTTTTATTTAACTGTAGGTGGCTCTTGTATTCTTATGGGGATGAAACAACAAATGAATATGCAGTACACACAACATCCTCAATATGAGTGTTCTGGTTAAATATGGGATCACAACAACCACACAATTTCCAACAAGTCTTTACAACCGAAATCAAGCTAAGTCTAACACTAGATTACAAACTAATTGGTTGAAGCAACACTGTGGGAAAGATAGTTGCTCTGATACTATAAGAGATTGCATACATTAGTTTGAATAATAGATTGCATATTGGCTTTCCTGATTTGCAACAGAATCTACTAATAACTTAGTATCCATTTTCTGCCAACTTGGCATAGATTGTCTATCAACTTAACATCTAGTGAACAATATGTTAAACGAAGAATAACAAATACAACCTAGATAAAGCATACTTAGTACCTGTCGTTTGAATCAGAAAATTGAAACAAATGGATGATGCCATTCAAACTAATGTCTAGAGGAGGCATAGAAAAAAAATTCTATAAAATTAACTAATGCTAGAGCTTAGGAGCCATACCTTCAACACCTCAAGATGAAGCATGATGCATGCTTCAGAATTTCAGTGATGGTGGCAACTCTAAAACTTTGAAAAAAACAGAGGTATTCATTGATAAATAAATAATACATACAGCTAAAGAAATATACAATACATAGAAAAATTATTTAACATCTCCAATCCCCAGATATTTTCTACCCTTTTCAGTAACAATATTACTAGCCAATGCGTTGTAGGATATCTTTGTTGAGTTGCTAACCAATGTATACCTTTCCAAGTTCTTTGAGAAAAGCCCCAACATTTTGAACCACTTTGTTTTCTAAATACTTTTGAATTGGATAAAGGATGGAAGATATAAATTATCCAAAGGATAAATGATCATTACCTTCGAATTTAAAACTAAATTACGAAGGTTGGATCATGCATTTTGTAAGTAGAGAAACGTGTATAGAAAATATCTCAATGTTAAAAAATACTCCAGCCATTTTCAGATTAATTTCATCTTCTAGAATTTTTTATGTTAGGGTCTTCTTGATAGAACATAATCTCTCCCTCATCATTAGCATAATGATCTTGTGACATGCTCTTCACCAAAGGGTCCACCAAGTGCAATGGAAGAGGACTGGACTAATTGGGTTCCTGATTGTACTTTCCAAGCATAGGTTTTATTACCTCAGTGTGTGCATCATATGGATAAATTAGAATTCCCAGTAGACTAATACAACACTAGAAAGAACAGTAAAATGTTACGACACCACCATTCAGAAAGGACCAACTCTAACTCTAAGGCAAGGCCGCGCAAAAGTTTTGAGGAGGTTTTCGTTGCGATGATGAAATCTTGGCTTGGGTGGGGTTTTCATTGGCATTGGGAATTTCTTGCGGGTCATAGTAGTTTCGAATCATGACATGTCTAAAATAACTTGAAGCCCTGTTTCTTTGGTATTGAAGCGTTACTATTTTGGTTCCCTCGGGGTTTGTTGTCTAAATCATATGCCGCTTAAATGATTGGGGAGGTGAAACACCTTTCTTTAGCAGAATTACTTCAATCTAGCGAAGCATAAGTATACCATGAAAAAGAAACTTGATACTTGGTTTCCTGCAGTATGTGAACTCTTTTTTTGTTCTTTCTTTTTTATTTTTATTTTTCCCCCTCGAAGAGGTGTTGTAAGTCGATATTTAGGTTTTCACTTTCAATTAATGTTCCTATCGACAAAAATAATTTTATTCTGGCAACTATATTCAAATGCTTTATTTTTTGTGTATTGATGTCACTATGTTTTTCAACACTTAATATTCCCCTAGATCATGAATTGATCTAGTTAGGGTTGGTTACATCGGGTCGTTACTGATAGCTTATTTCATAAAAATAGCTGAGTTTTTTTTTAAATTTTCACAGTCATGTTTACAAATGGATTAGTTATGCATGCTATTGGTAGGGATCTTTGAGGTAGGCCTATTACAGTGGTTTCTAGGTTTCCTTCTCGTTACGATGTTTGTAGGCTTGTAACTAACAAAAGGAATACCTGGCTTAGTTTTAGTGAACTGTAGGGTAATGGTTGTACCTGTTGTCTATTGATGGCCTCTAGTTAAATTCTTGGTCTTGGGCCACTTTCATGATAAGTATACATTTTCCAGGAATAAAGCTCTTTTGAAATCAAGATTCAAAGTTGACAATTCATGTTATTCTTGGACTTTCAAATCAATTTTGATGGATTACTGCTAAGTTGTTTTTTCGTATGCAAACATATTACTTTTTTAGTGTTGACATGGAATTTTGCTATCTTGAGTTCAATATTGCTATTTCTTAACAAGTTTCTTCCTGGGTCTTTATCTCTGCAGTCATATTTCACTGCAGTTTGTTTGTGGTACAACTGTCTTGTATGGACATCTTCGATCAGTTTGATAGTTTGATTTCCATTAAGAGTTACCATTATATCATTCAATGTAAGCTATGCCCACATACTATCAGTAGATCTGTCTAGAATTAGTTGTTAGTTAGATTACCATTAAGAGCTATGATTATAACATTTATTGTAAGCCAGGCTTTAATGCCACCAGAAGATCTATACAGACTTGTTTTGTCGAATCAGCTCAGGAAATATTTTTCTAAGGATGAACCTCTGTAATTTGCATCATGGGAGCAGTCATCTCACTTCAATAGACTATTATGAGTGTATAGACCTTAATACGATTTGTAGGAGATGAATTTTATGGGTACTTAGTATCCATGAGTGAATTTAACTTAAGATTGAAAAGACTAGCTTGGATTTTCGTCTGTTTCAAAGTACCCAGACTCACCTCAACAAATGACTTTGAGATGCCTGAGATAAGTATGACTTGGACTCACAATAACTCTCCAAAACCTCACAAATAAAAATATTAAAAAAATACACAGTTTCAGTCAAAAAATTTCTTGATTTTTTTTTATGTTCTCCAGATCCGCATCCAGATTCCTAAAACTCATATATCTTGTAAAAATTGACTCACAAATTTTTGCACTAGTGATATTTTAATGGGTCAAGTATGGCTCATCTGAGTCATACTACGAAGGTCCTCCTTCACTAGTATTTTAGGAGAATTTTCTATGGTAATCCCTAATCTAAGAAAGTTTGATTAAATGTCAACTTGTAAAAGTTAAAAGTATCTCAAGGCCTACTTAACAAATAGTTTTGCATGTGAAATAATTCAATCTAGCATAGCCTTTGTTATTGTGATTCATTGGCCACAACAGTAAGTGCTATGTGGCTGTACATTATGTGGTTGTCTGAATTTAATCTGCTTAAAGCTTGTTGTTGCAATTTATTAGCCATAAGATTAAGTGTGATTCTCAAACATATGATTTACCTCTCTATATAGTGGGAAATCTTCACCCACAATCTATGGATTTTCATTTTACGATTTTTACTGATATTTTAAAGATGTTCTTGCTGATATGTTGTTTCATAGAAATGAAGACAAAGTTTAAAATGTTCAAAAAATCTCTTGACAATTAGTAAGGAGTACATATCCTTCAAGTTATAAGAAATGAATTTCAAACAAAACACCTATTATCACAGATTAATAGGTCAGTAAACAACATTGATATTAATACGATGTTTCCAGATAATATTTTGTTTTTAAGCTTGGTAGATTATATGCGTCGTGCGATTAATAATAGAATGTTGTTTTCTGATTTATCAACTTTTTTTTCTCTCTCTGCAGTCCTGGATTAAAAAGATAATGCAAGCTGATGAGGACATTGGCAATATTGCACAAGCAGTGCCTCTCTTAGTATATGAGTACAAGATGCAACATATGCTTATTTATTAAATTGTTACTGTCACCTTTAGTTGTTTAGCATCTTTACTAGAGTTATATGATTAATTTGTAGCTCGCGAATGATTTGGTAATCTGTCTAGACTCTAAAGCATCTCTCTATAGACAGTTTTAAGAACCCAAAATTTCAATTTTGTAAAACAACTTTTCAAGTATTGTAAATTCACTTTGCAGTCGATTTGTCAATTGCAACCAACCAAATGTAGGATCAGCATGCGAAATTCATTTTCTTTCGAAATATATATAACTTCAGTTTATAAATAATTAGAACTGATTAGCTATATAAGGCATCTGAGGTTATTCTTAGTAGGGAAGTTTAAATTAATAGATAGGATTTTTAATATTTTTAAAGTTAGATTAGTTCAGTCTTCTAAAACTTTTTATTGCTTGAAAAAATTAACCATAATTGAAATATATCTGAAGCATAACTGAAGTGTTTCGTATTATACCTACGATGAGTCTTGGAAGGTAACCTAGGCATATTGAGAAGACATGATGCATTTAATAGAAAAATCGATCTAAATTTAAATGGCAAAACATTTTTCATAGAAGTTCAACATCACAAATGTCTGATCTGTAAAGTATGTAGGTTTTTTAGGAGATTTTTGGAAGGTTGGGCTTGTCTCACCATGTTTTCTTTGGGCTAAAACATAATGGTTTATATTTACATCTATGTTGCACTGGGGCTGGTGATGGTCTCAACCCAGGGTTGGCCCTTCGTCAATGTTGAGGATGGCGAGATGGTAGGGGATGTTTTTTTCCATGGGGATATTCACCTATCAACTAAGCATTTCCTGGAAAAAAGGATGTTTGGGGGGTCTCTCCATTGTCACCTGGCATGGCCAGCCAGAGTCCAGACATCCTTCTATTGTCACAAGGATGCTTTGGCTTATCCCATGTGCCTCTTAGCTGCCTGACAACCTAACTAATAAAAAACTGCAGTTCCTTATATGTTGGAAATCCATGCTGGTTTTGTTTAATAATAGTTTCTGCATGTCTTTGTAAAGTATGTTTCTATTTCCATAAATATTTTTAACTGTTATATAATAATGGTTTAGGTAAAAGGAATAAAAAAGAGGAAGAATATAGAGCTTGAAGGAAATTGCATGAATTTTGGTACAAGGCCTCAGTATGCATCATTTATTTTGGGCTTCAATATGCATCATTTATTTTGTCTCTCACATACTTAATAACCATATAATAATGTGCTGATAATTTATTACCACTGTACAGGGATTCATTATGCCTCATTTACTGTCTATCCAACAATTTGATTATTTTATGCTTTTACATATTCAATTTCCAATAACATTTCAATTTATTTTAATATAAATTTGGCTGCCCCCATAACGCCAAATTGGGGGGTACTTCCTAGCCATCTCCCAAAGTCATGCATCAACATATACTATAACATAATATATTTCAAATTTTTGACCAAAACAGGGCCTTTAGACCTAGATCATACGTATCTACTATTTCCTTGGAATCCACTCTAAGATAATTGTTGTTGATAGGTCTCATATAGTGGTACACTTACAGTTTCTAGGGAATAGTGTTTTTTGCAATCCCATTAAGCCAATTTCTTGAGTTTTGTTCAAAATTTCTAGAAAAGGTTTATGGATTTCATAACCTGCTTGATCATATATTGTGAACTTATACAAACTATCATCTTTTGTCGACCATTAGATACTCAAAGTTGTGTATTGATCCTTTTTACCATTATAGAGGACACTGTAAGTTAGGTTTCCAAATTCTTAAAGGGTTCTAGCTCAATGGAAGAGCACCTGCTTTACTAGAAGGAGGTTGATGGTTCGATTCCTCCTTTCCCTAATGATATTATAATATTAGTTAGCAACAACTAAATTAGTAAGCAAAAAATAAGAGATAGGTGACCAAAAAAAATGACCAAAACTCGTATATAGAATTACTAAAAATGACTAAATCAGTGACTAAAATACGAGAGATGCAAAACTAGGAATTAAAAAGGATGCAACACATGCTGCTAATAATGATGCTAAACATGGCGTTGATATGGTAGCAAAATAAGACGTTACTTTGGATGAAAAACATGGCGCTACATAGGAAGCAAAATATGGTGCAACAATAGAAGAAATATTTGGCGTCATTTTGGTAGCAAAACATGATGCAAAAAAGGAAGCAAAAATTGTTGCAAATTTGGAAGCAAAAATTGGTACATATTTGGAAGTAAAACATGGTGCAAAATGGGATGCTAAAGTGGTAGCAAAAATGGATGCAATATTGGATGCTAATTTGGATGCTAACATGGTGCTATTAAGGATGCAAATATGGTGCTAACGGGGATGTCATTTAAGAAGAAAAATCAAACACTCGCTAGGAAGCAAATGAGGATGTTATTTAGGAAGCAAACCTTGACGTTGTTTAGGAAGCAAAGTTGGACGCTATTCTGGAAGAAAACCTCAAATTTGCTTAGGAAGAAAAGTTGGACGCTATTCTGGAAGCAAAAAAATACATTTTTTGAGACCCTTTAATATTTGTCCATGACACATCCCATTTAGTGTCTAGTTTGACCACTCAATGTAAAAAAAAATTACACTAAAAAGGGATGCCAAATGGGACGCTGATTCTAGGATTTGTTGTAGTGTGCATGCTTGAGGTCAAGTTGCAATTTATCCCTATATTGGGCCCTAGTATATTTTAAATTCTCATCGGCTAACTTTGCAACCACTTTCTTGTTGAATGTATTACCAAATAAGTTTACCATGTGGTCTATCAATACATCTCTCTTTACGCTATCTCGGCTATTCCACCGTGTGCGAAAAATAGCTCCAATGTTTTGTCATTCAAATTCTTGAAGAAAACATTGTTTCCTGCAGAAACGTGTAATCCATTAATTTATAATAATTTCAACGTATGTCCATTTCAATTTCATGATTAAAATGAATAAATTAATTAATAAATACCTACAATATTTTGAATATTGATCGGAAAACAAGTGTCATCCACCAGAAAGGTGAGATCTAGTGATCCAGTACATTTAACTCGTGCTGCTCCAGGAAACATTTCCTAGTCATCTATAATAAGTTCATCTCCGGATCCATGTGGAGTCCTAGGCTTCCTCTCATCATGCTCTGACATGTCATGCTGATCAAAATCGGTGCCCTCATCAATGGATTTGAGTCCAACTGGAGGAGTGTTAAAAAGCCTCATTGGTACATTGCTTTGTCGGCGTTGTCGCTGCATTGGAGCATCACTGCTACCTATACATGTCTCGCCAGTTTCTCAAGTCACGGGTTGTAAAAAATCCTACAAACGACTTTAATTTATCAGATCACTTGGAAAAATAGAAAACATAATATCATATATGAAATCATGTCATAGATTTAAAAAAATGTGAATATGCCACTTACCCCATAAGATTTTATTTGTTCTTTTAGCTCTTCAATCCTTGCCCTGATCTCCTATGTCATGGGCCTTATGCAATCCAAGGAAATCATTTATATGTTTTCCTTTTTCAGGGCCTTCTTTATAGTATCCATAGGGTCTATGGAATAGTAAATTTAATCCTCAAGCTCCTCATCACCTAGATCAAGTGCATTGGACTAAATTCATCAAACAATAAAATTAAGCAAAATAATTTTAACATCATTCAAACATTGTCATTGTAATGAAATTTAGTTACTATTAAGAACTAACACTTACCTGATGCGGTGTTGTGGCCGATGACTTCCCATGGTCACCCTGTATTGATCTACTTCTAGTGGGTGATTGTCCACGATCACCCTGGATCGTGGAAGCAGCAGGTTCCTTTCCACGGTCCCCACCCTGACATGATAAATCAATCAATAATTCAACATAAACATAGAAAAATATGAATGTCAACAGTGGAAATCGAATGCTAACAGAAAAAATTGAAACATTTAGTTATTATATTTATCATTTATTTGACGGGACACAGAGTGTGACCTTCCATGGTCACCCTGGACCATGGAAGCAGTAGGTGCCTTTCCATCGGCGCCACCCTGACGCAATAAATCAACAAATAAACGTTATGAAAAAAATTTAACATAATAAAAAATGAGATATTGCAATAATATTTATTTTTACCTCAAAAGTAGAGGACACGCATTATGTTCCATGACGAACATGGGAAAACCCCTACCACAGTGTAATAAGCATGTTTCACATGGAAATATTTTGGGGTTGGAGTTTCTAGTCATTGTAGTCATATTTAGTTGCTATATTTAGCTGAGTCAATAATTGTAACATCAACAAAAATGAGATATTGCAATAATATTTACGTTTACCTTTGATAGAGAAGATACATGTTCTTCTCCATGGCGATGAGCAGACCCCTACCACAGTGTAATAATCATGTTATCATATGGAAATATTCACAATAAGCACGAAAAAAGAGAATGGTAACAGTGGAAATTGAGTGTTAACAAAAAAAATCTCAACATTTAGTTATGAAATTTAACACTTGCCTGATGAGGCACAGAGTGTGACCTTCCATGGTCACCCTAGACCATGGAAGTAGAGGACACACGTTCTATTCCATGATGACCATGGGAAGACCCTTGCCATAGTGTAATAAGCATGTTGTCACATGGAAATATTCTAGGGTTGGAGTTTCTAGTTATTGTAGTCATATTTAGTTACTATATTTAGTTGAGTCAATAATTGTAACATAAACAAAAATGAGATACTACATTAATATTTACTTTTACCTCCGAAGGAGGAGATACATGTTCTGCTCCATGGGGATGAGCAAACCCCTGCCACAATGTAATAAGCATGTTATCATATGGAAATATTCTCAATAAGCATGACAAAATCGAATGGTAACAGTGAAAATCGAATGTTAACTAAAAAAACTGAAACATTTTGTTATTGACGTCATATTTATTTACTATATTTAACATTTACCTCACGAGGCATAGATTGTGACCTTCCATGGTCACCCTGGACCGTGGAAGAAGCATGTGGCTTTCCACTACTGCAACCCTAACAAAATAAATCAATCAATAAAATTTGAGTCAATAATTGTAACATAAAAAATGAGATAAGCATAACATTGTAATAAGCATGTTATCACATGGAAATATTCATAATATGCACGAAAAAAGCGAATGTCAACAATGGAAATCGAATGTTAACAGAAAAAATCGAAACTTTTAGTTATTGTAGTCATGTTTAGTTACTATAGTTAGAATTTACTTGATGAGGCATAGTGTGTGACCTTCCATGGTTACCCTAGACCGTGGAAGCCACATCTATTCGATTTAAGTTGTAATTAATCAATAACTTTTCACCTGGAGGTATTGTTTTTGTTGCACATACAAATATACGATTTTCTTTGCATCCCTCAAATTCACAATTCAGTTGCTTAGTTGTTGTCACTGGCCGTGTACTATTTATAAAGCCATCAACGTTTCTGGGTGCTTTTGGTCTCCCATCAATATACATAGTCGCCCCTTTGTTTTTATTGTGTCCTGCTAGTTGTATATAATTTGCGGCAACTCCATATCTCCTCATACTATAAGTATATTGGACCAAGATCAACCAGTTATTGTATATGTATAATGGTCCAACATACTCCATCAATTAATTTACAGTACCATAGCCTACCTTTATACCATCCATGGAAAATATCCCGAATCCATGTAAGGACGAAGGAGTAATGCGATACATCCTCCCATTGATGAAGAAATATGTGTCCACTTGAGGTAGCTTATTAGGTACCCATCATTGCACTAGATGTATATACCTCAAGGGAAACTCAATTTCACCTATGCTCTCAGCATCATAATTACATGACCCTCCGTTGGAAATAAAATATTGCATGCATCTACG
Source organism: Pseudotsuga menziesii (assembly GCA_001517045.1). NCBI lineage: Eukaryota > Viridiplantae > Streptophyta > Pinopsida > Pinales > Pinaceae > Pseudotsuga > Pseudotsuga menziesii. Next base: position 165,848 of record LPNX010054658.1, read on the forward strand.
AAATATTTTCCTTACCTTTTCATATCTAGTTGATATAGAACCGGTAGATCTAGTACAACACATATCACTTTCAACCTCTCCTAGTATATCTTCACCATCACTCGAGGAAGATACATCTGATAGATACCTATTTGGTGGTACCTACACTCGATAAAAACAAGAATATAAGCTACCAAGTGGATATAATTTAGTGTGCAAATATATTTACTTGTAATTTTTTAATATCAAAAGTTTTTTCTTCCCAAAAACTTTACCAAAAGCTATTTTTCTCTCAAAGATGTAATTTCTTTTAGATTTATTTGTATTTGAATTATTTTTAAGTATGAGACACGATTTGATTTGGTTTGGAATTTGTTCACAACACAGATATAGAAGTGTGTTTCTTGGGCCACTTAACTAGTTAATGCATGCAAAGAGGTATGGGGTTCCCCCTCATATAGATCATGTTGGGGATTCAATTTAGAACGGACGGTGGTCATATTGATTCATTCATAGATTGCCCACTTAAACTCGATGACATTAATCTAACACCCCCTCTTCCATAGTGGTTTGATAAGCAAGTTTTCTCGTGCAAGGTACTCCTTCTCTAACTATGTGCTTTGTTTTTTTTAAATAGGATAACATTGTGAAATGTCACCAAATTTAGACCAATTATAGGTAGTATTGAGTGGTTTTGCACATGGACACAGATAGGGTGATGTTGGATCCAGAATCGTCTTATCACAACCCTGAGTTTTCTTACACTACCCAAAACCATTTTATTACCATTGCTACAGTGTTCTGCAATAGGGAAATCCCGAATTTGTTTGGTCGTGATGGTATGGTTCAGGCTCGTTTTCTATCAAATGGGCGATGGATGGATTCAAAGATGGAATTTGATGGGAAAAATGCCCTTCATGGGTCATTTTGCACCTCAAATACGGCCTATATTTCATATAAATCCTCAGAAAATATGAAGTAAATAGTCAAAACCATAGTAGAAATATTCGAGTACGGATTCAAATACGATACAGAAAAAATACGTGACAAAAAAAATCAAGTATGAAAAAAATATGGGAATAGGAATATTATAAATACAAAAACATGCAAATTTAATTTTAAAAAAATAAGATTATACGATCATCATTCCAAAGTGTAACATGTCATTCATTATTCATTAGGAACTAACACAAGTAGTAACTAAGTACTGATTTCTTATGACAATGGATGAGACCTACAACTGACCTTTCTCTATACTTTCAACCTCAAAGCCAAGGGAAACAACAGGAAAAGGTATAGAATATGGAAAAGAAACTCTAGTTTCGATCTGAGATAAGTAAGGGATCATTGGACCCCATAAAAAGGCTATGTTATTCAAATCCTTATCACTTTAATGGGAGAGTTGCACTAATGATGACCCAACAATATCTAAGGCTTTATAAACGGCTAAGTTACATAGAACTGTTGATGGGCATAGGCATGTATGATAAAGTTGGAAAAAGACTAAGTGGTGAAAAATTGTCCTAAAGCAGTAGTATTATGAAAATGCCCACCATAATTCATAAGAAGGAGAAAATGACTGCCATGTCCTGTCATCCCATCATTGGTTGAAGTATCTATCCGACCATGGCACCAGTTCTCAGAACAACTCTTTGAGGAAGAAGATACAGGCCTCCCAAAAGAAGTTATTTTTGGTCAAATTAGACAAGTTTCTCTAGGAAAATGCTCGTAGGTTTACTTTGACCTAAAATTACCCGAGGCATAAATTATGGATATGCCAAAACAGGGTCTTAAGCAGCTTTTACATCATACTTCAGTAAAATTCTCACCGAGGAGAGAGAAAGTAGTTCCAGAGGACGAAATTGGTCTTAATGGATTCATCTAGTTGTCCTCCATCCATTGGATGTCTTACACTCCAAGTTTGATGAAAATTTGAAATCACCTTTGAGACCTAGGGTTTAAAGAAATTAACAAATTATCAAATCACAAGGTTGAAGAGGCATTTGGAAATGCCCGCCAAAGCCTATCTGAGTGATGATAAATTCAACAGAAGGTATAGGCATGTTCTTTAATGAACTGGATATCCATCCATGTTCTTAGTTTTTCTTATGGTGACCACATGAGAAAAATATCATCCTTCCAAAAGAGGTAAAGACATTAGCTTGCATATCCAAAAATATGAAAAATTGATTGAGTGTTGAAAACATGAGGTTGAGATCCCACTTGGACATGCATGCCAGGTTCAGCTATTTAACTGATAAATTCATCAGATGTTATGGGTCCATTCTTTGATGATATGGGCATCCACTCATGATCTTAGTTTCCCTCTGGGTGTTCACCCGTGTGAGATATGAGTCTACCAAGATTCCTCTCGGCACAGTAATGACCAGGGTCTGATAAAATTGACTAAGTGTTGAATTGAGCAGTTTGAAAGACCATTTTAAAGAGACTGCCAGAGACTGTGTGTTTGTCAGTAAGGTTTTAAGGTGACATGGTCTTATTCCTATTTGAGGTGGATACCTATCCATACCCTCAGTTTGTTTAAATATGGTCAAGATGTGAAAAATATAAGTCTTCCAAAAGTTCGAAAAGTATGCCTGTACAGTCTTGGTGAAATGAAAGAGTAAGCTATAGGAAATTATTAAACAAAAAATTATAAAGGGAATTATGCATATGTTGAGAAGTATTTAAGGATAGTATTTTGGAAGATATGATGTGATAGAAATTACACAACATATATTTAAATAAGAAATGCTTGCATAGGTTTTAATGAAGACACACGCAGATTACAATATTCTTGATAACCTTCGGACTCTTTGAGATATGCCAAATAAAGGCGACCACACTAACTACCATGGTATCTACCAAACAGAGGCAAAAAGATATAAGTGTCGTTGAAAAATAATACTTGTATCAAATGTGTCTTTAAAGAAGAAAGATGTATGAGGATCAATTTATTGGAGTTAATTCAAATTATAGCCTACTAGTCCCAGGGAACTATACATTGTTCCAAAATCCAAACCAGTAAATAGGAAAAGCTTGCAAAGTGTGTTGTAATTCAAGTAAAAGTGAGCATAAAAATAAAATAAAATGCTTCTTTAAAGGAGAAATAGGTCTTAGGTTGAATTGTACCCATTCATTATAATTGCAGCTCCTATGGCACTCTACAAAATATTTTAGACCCATAAAAGAAAAAAATCACAAAAGCTTGAAAAGTGTGCCATAATCCATGTAAAACTGACCATCAAAGAAAAACTAAATGCGTCTTTAAAGGAGAAAGAGGTCTCACGTTCAAGTTTCAATAGAATAAGTTCAAATTATAGCTCATAGAGGAATCTGTTCTAGACCATTAAATAGAATAAGATTACACAAGCTTGCACTCTATAGAATCTTTCACGCATATAATAGAATAAAATAACAAAAGCTTGTAATTTGTGCCATAATCAAGGTAAAACTAATTATTTAAGAAAAATTAAATGCTTAGAAGAAACATGTCTCGAGTTCAAAGTTTTGATAGAATCGGTTGAACCGGTTCATATTATAGCTCTTACAGGACTCTGCACACTGCTTCGGACCATTGAATAGAATAAAATTACAAAAGATTGCAAATTGTGCCATAATTCATAAAATTATACAAGAGCATGACTGGCTTGCAGTGCTCAACCCATGTCTTCTCCCCGAATTTAAGGAGGAGATTTAGACGCTCTAATAATAGAAAACCCTTACTAGATCCACCGATAATAGAGGCGATAGTAGCACAACAAACAAATTATAATTTCAGTATGACTGTACCGAATCCATATTGGTTCAGAAATTTGACGTATTTTTCCCAAATTCCTACACTGCTAGGGTTAATGGGCTTACACAATTCATTGGGCCCTTTTTTATCCTCTAGACAGCGGCCAGATTGCTTCCCCTGGGAACGCCGGTATCCTCTAGACTGCAGTCATATTTTTTTGTTATCCTCTGGACTACGGTCAAATTTCCTCCACTGGGAATGTTAGTATCCTCTAGACTGGTATCCCCTGCTTCTCAATTTACCATTACTCTTCTCATCAAATTACCAGTGCTCTAGATGCTGCTAATGAACTAGTGAGCGGGAATGAAGTTGTTCATTGTTGTTTTGCTAATGAGCTAGTGCGCGGGTGTTTTTGAATTCTACGTTTTTTGTTTGTTTATTTTCATATTTTATATTTTGTGTTTGTTTTTGTTTTTTTATTTTGCATATTTATCTTTTGTTTAGTTTATTTTGGGTTTTTTTTATTTGTATATTTTATATTTTGTTGCATTTTAAATTAATTATAGTTAAACAACTCTATGTTATTAATTTAGTGTAGTTCAATTTAATTTAATTTAATTTAACTAGGATTTTGTCATAATTTGTATTGGTTGCATTGCTTATAGTGAGATCCTATACACAAGTCCCTTCTGTTAGGATATTTAGACACTTAGGAATTAGTTAAGATCAACTTGTGTAATATATCTGTTAGGTAAAGTGTGTTTCTTTAGTATGCATTAGTATGCATTTGTAAATATTCTAATCTGACGGTCATGATATGTTCTATACATAAAGTGATCTGATGGTTCAACTTCTCTTAGATCATACCTACCATTGATCTGTGGATTAACACCCATTTGGTCCATGATCTCTATTTAAAGAGTATGGAGGGTCCTTGGCTAGTTGACTGGTTATGAGAAGCTCATGTAACTTTCCTTCTTTTTCATAATAAATTGCTCCAAGTAGCTATTTGGCTGGGGTCGTGGATTGTTTCCCTCTCGAGGGTTTTAACCATGTGACAAACATTGGTGTATTGATATGTAATCTATTTGTGTGAGTGGTTTTTCTTGGTGTTCGGTCTTTTGGGAGTACCCTGTGTACCCGAACATGGTATCAGAGCGTTTATGACGAGTCGCTTCCATTTGTGATCAAGATCTGGAACCGGTGTTTCCAAAACTTTGAAATGGTTTCCGGTTCTAGATTTTCCATGCATTTGTGGCCTATGGGAGTTGTTCCATTGCATCTGGAGCACCGTTTCCATTGGGAAATAGTTTTCATTTCATCTAAAATTGTTTCCTCTTGTTCCAGAAACACCCATTTCGGCAAATCTGAAGGTATAATGTTACAGTGATGGATCTGATTTGTTTTTTTAAATCTCTCATATTTTATCAATTTTATTATTAGATCTTTATTGTTTTATTCTCGGACTGTTGCCTTACCTTGCGCAATCACAGCGGATCAGAAACAGTAAGGGAAAGTTTTTTTTCTTGTATTCTCGACTACGTATGCTCTTTGTTGTGCACCTTCTACGACCGCGGCAAATCAGAAATAGCGAGAAAACTTAAAAACATAGACTTTTTGGGTAAGCTAACCAAGATCTAATCCCATTGTGTGGAAAAGTGTTTTTTGTTTTTTGTTTTTCGATTTTTTTGTGATTTGCATGAAAAAAGGCAAGCACGAAGACCGAGAGAGAAGAGTAAAAATAAATAAAAATCTCCTGTCCTCTTTCCATTCTTTTACATACCTTTTAAAGTTAGCTCACTTGGTTCAGAGTTTCTTTATTCCTTGATAAGTCTTGAGTTTAAGTCCTATCTAGTTACTTTTTAGTGCATGGAATTTCTATTTTCAAGTTACTTATTGTAAAAGTGCATCTCACTTAAATAAAATAAAATAAAAAGTGAGTCACTTAAGTCTTTTATTTTTTGTCGCACTATTTAAAAAGTAACATTATTGTAAAAGTGAACATCACTTATTTTACAAAAGTGATTCACTTAAAAAGCAACTTTATTGTAAAGTGATTGTCAAAGGTTGACCTTGGGAAGAGGGGGGTTCTTTTTTTTTAGTTGGTCAAGTTAATATCTGCCACGTCACTATTGGGGACATTTTCAACGTTTTTCCTTGTTCAAGCATAACTTCATCATTCGGCATCAATTTTTAGTGCCATTTTTTTTAAAACAGCCTAATTTTTTGAGCTCTTTGCATCCAGGCAGTTAGTTTCTATTTTTTCAGCCATTATTTTCAAGTATGTCTGCCCCTTGTGATATTATACTAACCACTTCTAACTACTTCTCATGGAAATTTCATATGGAGGATGTTCTAAGAAGTAGGGGACTTTTCAGAATTACCTCAGGGAAAGAAACAGAAGCCACTGATGATGATAAGAGAATTAAATGGGAAAATATATGTGATGAAGCTCATGGATTTATTGGGATGTCAATCTCTACTGTTTTGTGATTCCACATATCTGGAATTGATGAACCTAATGAAGCTTGGGAAAAGTTGGAATCTGTGTTTGGTAAACACAATGAAATTCGAGGTCATCAACTTGAGAATGAGTTGATTTATTTGAATCCAAGTGATTTTTCATGCATTCAATACTATTTATCTAAGTATAAAACTCTTAGACTCTTATGTGAAGAATGCAATATTAAGAAAGAAGACAAACAATGTATTGATCATATTCTTTCCAAGCTTGGACCTGCATATTCTGTTTTTGTATCTACATTTTACTCCATGAAAGAATCCTCGACTGCAGCTAGCTATCAAGATCCTGGTCTTGAATCCTTTTGTGATTCCTTAATTAGAGAGAAATATAAGCTCATTCATCTTGGAATAATTAACAATGCAGATACATCTGGGAAAGCCTTATTGTCCCAACAGAAAGAAAAGTCCAAGCCTCCCAAGAAATAGAATTTTCGGAATAATAATCCAAACAACAAGGGTCCCAAACCCTCTCAGTCAACTCCTTCTTTAAAAAAATGACAAAGGATCCAAGCCAAAAGGAAAGACGACTGAGTGTCATTGCAATTTTTGTGGGAAAGATAATCATGATGAATCTAAGTGTTTTAAGAATATGGTAGCCTTGTAAGCAACAATGAAGAAGCACCACATCATCCTAGATTCGTCTTCATAATCTACCTCTCATGGACATGCACTTTGTGCTTTTGGTTACTCTTAAAATGCATCTTCTTCTTCTACTTCAAATGAATGGATCATGTATTCTGGAGCATCTTATCATATGGCTAAGGATCAAGCCATGTTTTCTACTATGCATGAATGTAACACCAAACGAATATTTGTTGGTGATGATAGATCTCTAAGTGTTGTAGGATCTAGAACAATTCTAGTAGAAAATGGTCATTTCAGTGATTTACTATGTGTTCCAAAAATTTCCTGCAATTTGTTATTAGTCTATCAAATTACTCATTCGGGTGAAGGTAAAACTGTGACGTTTACACCTCACCAAGTTGTAATCAAGGATTTTTAAAATCCTCAAAATTTCCTTGCTACTAGAACTATTGATGATATTACCAAGTTGTACAAATTTAACAACTTTGGGTCATCACCTTTTCCTTCAATTTTTGTTGCTCATAGTGATAACTTGAGCAAACTTTAGCATGAGCAATTTGGTCACTTAATTTATCGCTCATTGCAACAACTATGTAAAGACAATAGGGTGACTAGTCTTCCAATGGTATCTTGCAAGGATGGTGTTTGTTCTAGTTGTGTACTCAGAAAACATCATTAGGACAGTTTTGACAAATGTGTCTCTTAGCACACCTCGGTCCCCTTGGAGCTTGTGCATAGTGACTTGTGTGGCCCTCTTCCATCTGCTTCCTTTTTTGGTTTCAAATATTTCTTAACTTTCATTGAAGACTAATCCATACGCACTTGGTTTTACTTCCTAAAATTTAAGAGCGAAGTATTTAACATGTTCTTGGCCTACAAGGCCCTTGTTGAAAAACAATCTAGTCATTAAATTATTAAGTTAAGATATAACAATGGAGGAGAATATGTTAACAAAAAGTTCACTATTTTCTACACTGAACAAGGAATCCAAAAACAACACATTGTTCCATATACACCACAACAAAATGGTGTAGCTGAATGGAAGAACCACACTTTGAAAGAAATGGCTAATTGTATGATCCAATCTAAGGGACTAAGTCTTCAATATTGGGCTGAGGCCATAAATTCTGCAAATTACATAGTTAATTGCACACCCACTAAATTTTTACAAGGTATAACATTAGAAGAAGCATGGAGTAAAATTAAACTAGATGTAAGTCACTTTTGTGTGTTTGGTTGTGAAGCATGGGCTCACATTCTGGATGAAAAACGGAAAGCATTGCAGCCTAAAAGTGAAAAGTGCATATTTTTTGGATATTTTGAAGATGTAAAAGGTTATATACTTCTCCAGCCACATTCTCATGATATAATCATTAGAAGAGATGTTAAATTTGATGAAAAATTCTTAGCCTGCAAGCCTAACTTGGCAAGCGTGCCATCTTTGGCCTGCGAGCCTGCTTTGGTGATTGTGCCTTCTTCTTCTTCTTCCAACTTCCTTGACATGTTTCCAAATCCAATTTCTGATGATGACAGTGAGGATGAAAATCCACCTCCGCCTGCTCGTGTTCCTTTAGTTGCACCAGCACCAATGCTTCCTCAATGGGTCTGTTCAACATGTGAAGCAGTTGGTGATCTTGTCAGTGATCCTAGAGATCAACATCAAACACATTCTCAGTTACAGCAAGCCTCCTATTTTGGTTCAAGTTTCCGAGAATCATGATCCAGAAACTTTTGCAGAAGCTTCAGGAAATCCAGATTGCGATACAACTATGGATGAAGAATATTGCTCCTTAATGGCGAACGATACTTGGGATCTTGTTCCTCTTCCAAAACGAAGAAAACTTGTCAGATGTAAATGGATCTACATAACTAAGTATGCATCAGATGGAAGTGTTGAAAGACTTAAGGCAAGGTTAGTTGCCAATAGTTTTTCCCAAGTTGAAGGGATTGGCTACAATGAAACCTTTGCCACTGTCGCAAAAATGAACTCCATCTACCTTGTTCTTTCCCTTGCAGCCTTAAATAACTAGGAATTCTATCAAATGGATGTCAAGTATGCCTTCTTACATGGTGATTTATAGGAGAAAATTTACATGTAACAACCTCCTGGATATGTTCAGAATAACTCTAGCCTTATCTGTTGCCTTAAGAAATCCTTATATGGCCTTAAGCAAGCTCCTAGAGCTTGGTATGCCAAAATGGATAGATTTCTTCTTGACACTGGTTTTTCTAGATGCCATTCTGGCCCCAATGTCTATACCAAGAAAGTAGGAAACCATCTCATCATACTTGTTCTTTATGTTGATGATCTTATCCTTACTGGTAGTGACCCTAAACTTTTAACCCATGTGAAATCGAGTCTTAAGCAAAATTCTGAAATGTCAGACTTAGGACATTCGCATTATTTTCTTGGTCTCCAAGTCCTGCAAACCAAAGAAGGAATCTTTCTTTCCTAGTCTAAGTATGCTTGTGACCTTCTTCATCGCTTTCACATGGAAGATTGTAAACCATCCCCTTCTCCCTTCCAGTCTAACGTCAAACTTTTTGCCACTTGTACTTCCCCTGAAGTAGATTCCACCTTGTATCGACAACTTGTTGGTAGTCTCTTATACTTGACTCATTCTCATTCTGACATTTCCTTTGTCATTGGTCATGTTTCCCGTTATATGAAAACACCTCATGAAAGTCACTAGAAAGCAGCAAAAAGAATACTTCGATATATTCGAGGTACAATTCAGTTTGGGATTCATTATAGTATAGGGGGGAACCTTTGTTGGTTGGTTTCATTGATTCAGATTGGGTCGACGATCCTGATGATCGAAAGTCTACTGCATGTTATGTTTTTAGTCTGGGATATGGACCAGTCACTTGGGATTGTAAGAAACAACAAGCTCTTGCTCTTTATTCAGCAGAAGCAAAATATCGAGCTGCAATTAATGCTAGTCAGGAAGCTTTATGGCTTCGACAGATCCTTTCAGAGTTTGGAATCAAGCAGCAGCAGCCTACTCCACTTTGGTGCGACAATCAAAGTGCCATCAAGCTTTCCAAAGATCTAGTTCTACATCAACGTAGTAAGCACACTGAGCTACACATGCACTTCATCAGAAATATTGTTCATGATCGTGTTCTTGAAATTCTCTACTTCCCTACAGATGATCAATTT
>LPNX010054658.1:180836-187204 GCA_001517045.1 Pseudotsuga menziesii
CGGGTGTTTTAGGCAGATTAGACCAAATTGAGAAATTTGTCTATGTAATTGATGTTAAATCTGCCTTAGTGGACTTAAGGAAATGCCCGCCATGCCTCAGAGAATGATGTGAAAAATGTATTTATAATGTGAGTCTCTAGAGTGTTGTATGGAGCATACAACCATGCCACTTGCCTCACTAGAGAGTCTATAAGGAGGAAGATGTCAACCTGCCAAAAGTGCCTCCCAGCCATATTTGGACTATTCCAGTACTGGAAAAACTACCTAAGTGGCTTCACGGAAATGCCCGCTAGAGATTTTCGTGATGATGATAAATTTATCTGAGGGTATGGGGTTGTTCTTTGATGAACTGGATAGCTTTCCATGTTCTTAGTTTTTCTTATGGTGACCACATGAGGAAAATAGCAATCTTCCAAACTAGAAGAAAAATTGTTTTGCATATTCAAAAGTATGAAAAATTGACTAATTGTTAAGAATAGGAGTTTGAGAGGTCAGTTGGAAATTCCCGCTAAGGGTTGTCTTTGTGCAAGTAAATTCATCGAATATCATGGATCCATTCTTTGGTAAGTTTTCCATCTACTCATGACTTCATGTCTCCATAGGGTGTTCACACATGTGACATAGGAGTCTGCCAAAATAGGAAGAAATATGTTTTGATGCTCAAAAGAAGTTAAGAATCTATTTTGATATGCCCTCCAGAGGCTCAGGTCTTCTCAGTAAATTCCAAGGGTGACATGGTCTTGTTTCCTACTGGACTGGCTATCCAGTCATACCTTCAGTTTGCTTAGTGATGGTCAGATGACAAAAATATGAGTCTCATGATGTGATGAGGTTGGAAAGACACATGATGGTGTCCTAATGTCTCATGATTTCTTTGTTACATTCTGATAGTGGTTTGAAAAAGTATGATAATTTTGGGAATTTGACTAAATGATGAAAAACTGCCCTAAAGCAGCTGCGTTATGAAAATGTCCACAATAATTCATTAGAAGAATAAAATGCCCGCCGAGGAGAGACAAAGAAACTTCAGAGGATGAAATTGGTCCTAATGGAATAACAATGTTGGCCTCTACCCATTGGGTGTCTCACAATTCAAATTGGATGAAAATAAAAATCTCATCATGTTGACCTAGGGTTTGATAAAAATTCTGCTAAAAATGTGTAAGTGACCTCAGTAAAATGCCCACCATTTCCAGTAGTTTATGGATTAAATTGTTATGGAGGTATGGATCTCTAGAGTGTTGATTGGTGCATCTAACCACATCATTATTTTTTCCAAAAACTCTCTGAAGATGAAGTTACCAATATTCCAAAAGTGCCCTCTGGCTTGTTTTTCTCTAGTCCAGTAAAATGTCTGCCCAACTCAGAAGAAGATGAGTCTAAAGGGAAAATCCATTTGGTTGTGCTCAATGGGATGTACTACATCATCTGGTATCATTGTTTTAGGAGTTGGTGAAAATAAAAATCCCTCATGTTGACTTATGGTTTTATAATTTTGTCCAAGAGGTAAATCTGTAGTTTAAAATGCTATTTTCGAATGCCCACCAAATGATGTGTGTGTGTCAATTAATTCATCAAATGACATGTATGTGTTCCTTGTTGAAGTGTTTATCCATTCATGGTTTCATTTTTCCCTATGGAGGTCACATGAGTGAAAAATTGACATTCCATGTTGAAAAAAAATCATGTTCACACAGCGTATGAGTTTGCTTGCACATAGCTTAAAAATATATACTAAACAAGTTTTTCAGATGCCTGCACAAGCCATAGATTTAAATAGAGATTGCTCAACCAGTTAATTAAAAAAAGATGAAATAAATAAGAGACATAAACAAAACAAAGTTTATTATTTAATTAACATACATACATTTAATTTATTTCGAAGAGATTGATTCTTTCTTTCACAACCTACAAGAAGTCTCGTATTGATCACTGAAAACATTGGATTCAAAGATGAATTATCTATAATGTTATCTTATATGCCGATAAATACAAAACTCCATCATACAAAAAAATCATTAACTTTCGATAAATACATATATACATTGATATGCCAACTAAAAGCATTTTTCATTATATGCCGATAAATACAGAACTCCATCATACAAATATTTTCTGTCATTAACTCTTGATAAATACATATATACATTGATTTATACATGTCTAGCATGTTTTAGAGATGGCTGCAATCCTTCCTCTTGAGAAGAAGACAAATCTGAATTGTCTCTATTGCCTTTCGTAGAAGACTATAATTGTTCTGGAGTTGGACAAGGCACTTATTGCGATTTATTTTCAAGCTGTTTAACTCTCTATGAATTTTATTTTAAATTTTCAAGAAAAACATGTTTTTTCTCCATGAGTTTGTTCAACATTTCCACATTTTTCTTATACTTCGTTGATTCCTGATGTTCTTTGACCTCCAATTTCTGTTTGGTATGTTTCAACTGATTTTTAACTTCGGTCAATTCACGTTTTAGATTATGTATTTATTTCTCTTGCTCTTTTGCCCTCAACTCTATCTCATTGGGAAGGACAAGAATTACACTCATCGCAGTAGCTGGCCCTTTTAATTCCTTCTCCAAATCAACAATTGTGGATTTAAGTGTTTGAATTTCCATATCACATCCCAAATGCTGAACTTTTCTACCTTCCAAGATTTTTTATTCCATCTCCCTTATTTTTTCATCTTTCATGTCCATCTTCTCTTTCATTTCTTTGTGTAACGGTGATAAGGCATACAAATCACCTAGTGCAAGGCTCATTGAGAATCTTTCTTGTAGCATCTTATCTCAACTTGATAAGCACTTCTCTCGCTCTTCCAAGGACATTGTACCTGTAGGTGTATTTTTCCTTCTACCCCTACCCTTACCCTTACCATCCTCTCCTTTGGTACCCTTACCTTCACCCTCACCACCTTCTTCACTGGAATTTTTTTCCTCTACTTTGTTTTTTAAGTTTTAAAGTTTCAGAGATCCTTGCTAACCTTGTTCCTTTCGCCTTATCAACTTGTCTAGAAATGGTTTTTCTCAAATCAGAAATTATTGATTCTAATTATCCAACTTTTTTTCCATGGCTTCCTTCCCACTCTTTCAACTTCAACTGATACTATTGTACTACCTGTTCATATTCTTTAATTTTCTTCTCCATTACCTATAAAGGACCCATTTCTATCCTCACTGGTGGTACATTGAGAACAGGTGGTCTTTTCTTCAACTCTTCTTTGAGTTCAATCACTTCAGCATTAGTTTTTTCCAAATCCTCTTCATACGCAACCCTCACGGATTGAATTGCTTTTTCAGCATCATTAGTTTTTTTTCTACTTCTTTTGATAATAATTTAACCATTTCTTCTTTCCATTTTATAATTATGTCTGCTCTGAAATGATTATCCACAACTATCTTCTGCAACAATACTATATGTTTTAGGCATTGTAAAATATGATCATCTTTTCTCAAGCACTCTTCCACCCAATTGCATATATAGGAAGCTTGTTCCTTGAAATGCTCCATTTTATCATATAGGATGAACACGTACCTCCTATCAAACTGTAGGAATATATTAAACCCACTCACAAATTAGGATAAAATAATTAATCATTATTTGATTAATTATTCACCCACTAGCTTAATTAGTTGGCATCCACTTGCACCTTAAAGTCAATACATGCCATCTATATCCTAGGAATGATTTATTTCCAATTTTGGGTTGATCTTGACCACCTTTTGACCATCCAGAAATAGTATACAAGACTTTACAGCAGATTCTGCTTTTTCTGCTTTTCCTGCTTTTCTATGGATAAGATAAAAGCTAGTCAACTAGGAAACTAGGAGCTTTTGTTTCCAACCCATCCTCCATTAGTTTTTCTCCATTTTCTAGGATTAGCATGTTATTTCCATCTCCTTGACAACTCACTCATGATTTTTCCAACTCGTGAGGTCCTTGATAGATTTGGTAAGTGCTTTAGCCACCTATGGGGTGTCACGTCTCCACGCCTCCGACCGATGAGAGGACGCGATTACCATGGCGTTAACCATGCGCGCTAAGAGCCCATGAACATGGACATGCATAAAATTGCTAAAACAGAATGCTGAAACAATGTATTGAACTAGAAACATGCACACACGAACATTTATCATGCACAGATGCAATTATTCAACATACCCAGCTACAATTATGTATCTTGCACAGCAGAATTAACGTGCATTCATTCAACATGTTCATTTCATATCATTAATAGTAAACATGGTTGCAGAAGTAAAAAATGGACAAGATCACTTATCTTTATGGAGAAGTCGTTCCGCAACCAGCTACATCACTGCAACGTTCCACCCAACCATAGGCCAGCGTGCTCCTCAATCTCTCAGCAACGCTGCCACCCCCGAGCTGGGCATGATTCACCAAGGAATAAGGTAACTAGCAGGCTTACACATATCCAAGGATACTCAATACACAGCCAAGCCAACACAGTTGGGTTTATCAGGCCATCGAGGAGTTGGAAAAAGCTTAATGCTAAGCTGGTGAGCCCATTACAGAGCCAAGAACACCTACACAAGAACTAGCCTAACCTCTAAGACACCCACCCACACCCAAGACAAGGAATCAGTCCCTTCTCTGCTACACAGTCCCTCAGGCCCTGCATTCCCTTCCAGTGCTATTCAGGGGTGATGGAGAAGAAGGCCAGCCCTCTAGCTCTGTCTGTGTGGTTTCCAGCCACCAGGTTTATCAAGCAAAAATAAGCCCCCATCCCTGCTCCCAACGCAGTCCGAAGACCAACCATTGCACTCAGGAAATTAATCTGCTGTTACAGCTTAAGACAGGGGAAAATGATTCCAAACAATCCACAATAGCCTCAAAACGTAGCAGCAACACGGCTCACAGCATGGGGAAAACAACAGTCCCAAAATGTGTCAACGTACAATACCAACAAACGTGGGGAGACAACAGCACATCCCAGGCAATGGATCTATCGGGAGACTTACACAGACCACGTTGGGGAAGAAATTTACAGTCTCCCAGCCTGTGGGTGAGCATGAACAACAATGCAGAACCCACAATCAGCCAGTGGGGAGTGGATACGACCACATCATCCACAAATCCGTAGGGGAAAACTACGTGGGTAAAACCCAGAAGGTTCTGTGCGTGAGAGAAAGAATGAGAATTCCACTCCTGCGTGAAGATGAACAGCTCTGCCTCTACGCGTGGATGAACGTACCACCGTGAGGAATGAACAGACCTCCACTCCTGCGTGATGATGAACAAAACAACACGCAATGGAGAATGCAGATCCAAAGTGCGTGAGAGCTTCAGCACTACCGTGGAGAGAGTGGAAGACCCGCGGGAGTGTGGACAGTGGTTTCTTCCATTGTGAAGTCAACTGTTGTGGTGGAGTGTGCGTGTGGGTGAGGACTAATAGTCCTGCCACCCCACTCCCAAAACAATTAACTGCCTCAACCACCACCAGCAATTCTTCAATGAAAGTGGTTGGGTAAAGTAAAGAAAGAAGACACATGGGTATTTTCCCTTATTGGCCAAGGTTTGACAATTTCCCCCACATCCTTATCCTTGTGAAAATCATGCCCCTTTCTCATTTTAGTTGCCGTGATCGTAGCTTGTCAGGTTCATTTAATTAATTATAGATGCATATTTACATGATGACAAACATAATATATGTCGCATGCCTCGATATACCATCGGTGGCAAATTTAAATCCAAAACATAGTATAACCGATCAATGGTGGGGCCTTGGCCTTTAGCTCCACACCATGATCATTACAGTATATACATCATGTACATTTAATGGAACGGGGTCAAAACTGGGGTGTTACATGGGGTTTTACTATATTTTGGCAAGTCAGCCTTTTTGAGCTTTATGAGTTGTTTCCATACAATTGTATTTTCCTATGAGGGATGTACTATTTATGTACACTATTATTCATAATTATTCAATGGAATGATACACACCAATATTCATCTCTTCATTCATGTGATTCAGTCTCTTTTCTTCTCTCTATTTTTCCTGTGTATGCTTTGTGAGAATTCTTAGTAGCAAGATCTATTTCCTTGGCTTCTTCTTAGCATCATTGCACATAGTATTGATCTATTATTTATACATGGTATCGGAGCTACAAGGTTGATCAAGTTCTACAGCGTTGAGGAGCGCTTCCAGTCTCCTATCCCTCTCTGAAGAAGAGCTTGTCTAGCTTACAAGATTTTCTCCTATTTTGTTTTGCAGGTTGCAGAGAGTATCTCTTAGAACATATCAACAAATTCAATATGGATTCAAAATTTCCTCTACTATCTCCTTTCAACTATGCTGATTGGAATCCAAAGATGAGTGGATACTTGAAGAGGCAATGTCTCTTTGATGT
>LPNX010054658.1:187567-222164 GCA_001517045.1 Pseudotsuga menziesii
GTTACATATGGAGCTGCTGCTGATATTGATTATGATCCTATAACCCATTCATTTTTCTCTAAATCTCCTATCTTATATTATGAGATCTATGTTCCAGACTCTTCACACCTTTTGCATACCTCTCTCATTGATGGTGCGCAACCTAGTGACTTCGAGGATGCTTGCCTAGCCACATCAAGCCTTGTTTGTGTCATACCACTTACCTTACTTGATCTCATGTGCTTCAGCATATCCTCCTTTGTTCTTGGCATCAATACTTAGAGCCTTATTGAATATTTTGAACATCTCCTTATTTCCTCCTTTCAAACAGAGGATTCGTTACCAGTGTATCCCCATGAGTCTATTGATATGCTTATATGTGATCCTTTGGATTCTGGTTTAGAATCATATTTGCAGGTTGATACACATATAATACCACCATCCATACCATCTACCATACCTCTGAATAATCCAAAGACTATACAAATCCCAAGATCACTAGTTGATTCCTCATTGGTCTCTTATACAGTGATATTTATCTTACATGGTTTGAAGTCTTTCCTAACTTTCAGTGGCTGGTTAACCATGTCCTTAGTCATATATGGACTGATATTAAACATGTTTGTATATTTTCTAAACACTTATGGTTCAGATCTTATGCCCATCCATCATTCCTATTTGTACACCTATCAGTTTTCCCCATTTGCTCATAATTTTCCTAGTCTAGCCCTATATCCTCATGGAGCCACCGAAGCCTTTGTCCTTGTTGTTCCATATGCTAATATTTCTGATATATCAGATTTTTATCAACCTCATATCAGATCTATACAGGTGCTACATCATATTGGAAGATTGGCATGTGATTCACATCACAATTTTGCAGCTATTCAGGGAATTGGGTGTGAAATAAATTGCCTTATTTTTTGTACTCTTTGGGAAGGAGTATGCACAGATCTCTTTTCCATTTCAGATTATGTTTGCATATCAGAGTTTGACAGCATAACGAAGCATTCAGATAATTCTCCTACTTCATCAGTTGATGAGATACAAGGAGTCTCTCATCTTCTTTCTTGCAGGTTCTACACTCCAGCGCATGATCATGGAGTTCATGATTTCTTCAACAAGTCCTTCATCCAGAAGCAGTTCAGTCAACTCATTAAATTGAATATGAAGATATTTTGAAGACATATTTCAAATTTTGTGCCTTGTCCTATCTTGAGGGAGGATTTTCCCCGTGTGTTTTTGCCTCTTTCCTCACTTTTCTGGACATAATAATTGTTAAAGGGTGACCATAGCCTTGTTGCTGGGCCCTATATGCATCCATATGCATCCATATTTCTTTTTTCATACCATCATAAAGTCATACTTATAGGGGGGTGTAGGAATATATTAAACCCACTCACAACTTAGGATAAAATAATTAATCATTATTTGATTAATTATTCACCCACTAGCTTAATTAGTTGGCATCCGCTTGCACCTTAAAGTCAATACATGCCATCTATATCCTAGGAATGATTTATTTCCAATTCTGGGTTGATCTTGACCACCTTTTGACCATCCAGAATTAGTATACAGGACTTTACAGTAGATTCTGCTTTTCCTGCTTTTCTATGGATAAGATAAAAGCTAGTCAACTAGGAAACTAGGAGCTTTTGTTTCCAACCCATCCTCCATTATTTTTTCTCCATTTTCTAGGATTAGTATGTTATTTCCATCTACTTGACAACTCACTCATGCTTTTTCCAACTCATGAGGTCCTTGATACATTTGGTAAGTGCTTTAGCCACCTATGGGGGTTTGCTATATTTTGGTAAGTCAGCCTTTTTGAGATTTATGAGTTGTTTCCATACAATTATATTTTCCTATGAGGGATGTACTATTTATGTACACTATTATTCATAATTATTCAATGGAAGGATACACACCAATATTCATCTCTTCATTCATGTGATTCAGTCTCTGTTCTTCTCTCTATTTTTCCTGTGTATGCTTTGTGAGAATTCTTAGTCGCAAGATCTATTTCCTGTGATTCTTCTTAGCATAATTGCACATAGCATTGATCTATTATTTCTACACAAACTTATATGATACAATGCCTAAATGCATAGCGGAAGCCCCTGATTCTAATTTGGAAGAACAATCATACTCAATTGTAACTTTTTAGGAGGAATTCTATCAAGAATGTCTTCGGGAATGGAAAAGTGAGCAGTAGTTTGTTCCATTTCATTGCTTGTCACCTCCTCCCAATGACCTCTATCTACATGCCTCTTAAACTCTTCAAAGTTATGGCATCACGAATTTCTTCATTTGTGACAAAATCAGGATATTGTACTCGTAATTTTCCATGGTGCTCAGGACTTTGTATTGGTGATTCCTCATTCTATTCAGCAGGGTATAGTGGTAATTCCCCATGGTGTTCAGGATATTGTACTAATTCCTCGTTCTGTTGAGGAGACTGTAGTGGCAATTCCTCATTATGTTCCCTACTTTTACATTTCCTAACGTATGTTTTATGAACAGGTGGTTTGGGAAAAGATATTTTTCCATGCTGGTTGATATCACCAATCTCTATTTCGGTAGCATGAGGTTGACATAAATCAATAATTTTTTGAAGTGTGCCCGGGAAACTAAATTTAACCTTCCTTAATTAGCTCTCTTGAAGGGCAGAGTGGAGCTTCTTAGCCAGTAGATAAGGAATATCTATAGGTATATCTTCCACCCAATGTATCACTACCCGCATACATTTACCCGAAATGTCATCCCTGTGATGATTTAGATTTGTCCTAAGGACAATCTGAATCAAATTTTTGTATATTCCGGGAGGGACATCTTGCATTTTTAAACCATTCCTTGGCGCATTTACTTGTCGCCCACAAATTTTACTGACCATCTGGTTCTTCTCCTGTCCGGGAGTTTTCCTTGAGCTTAAAATCACTCCCCCTCTGCTTGGAATATTTGTAGCTCAGGAAACCAAATCAAGGTCGAGGTATACCCGCTTCCCAAAAATTATGAGTTCCGTAATCACAACATCATATTTCAAAATTGCCTCATCTATATCCTCATAAACATAACTAAACATTCCCCACAAAAATTTGAAAACTTCTGCTTTGCTCAAGATAGTTTCCATACCTGGTGGCCACATCTTTGCATCTCTCCATGCATCCGAATTCTCCTGGAATTTTTTTACTGTTACCCTATCATCTATGGACAACTATGTTTCAGCTGGGTTGCAGAGCAGGATGCCCACATTTTAGTTGCACTCGTCATGTTGGACGCCCCTATTTGAAGTTCGGCCATGGTTATCCA
Organism: Pseudotsuga menziesii; assembly: GCA_001517045.1. Taxonomy (NCBI): domain Eukaryota; kingdom Viridiplantae; phylum Streptophyta; class Pinopsida; order Pinales; family Pinaceae; genus Pseudotsuga; species Pseudotsuga menziesii. The sequence goes on from LPNX010054658.1 coordinate 190,856, forward strand.
GGTTCGAAGCAGAGGTGAGGTGATGCACAGGTACTATATTTCAGGATCACAAATTCTCCCCGCAGACTATTTTTTTAGGCTCAAAAATTCTTCCCGCAAAGAGGTTTTCAGCAACAAATCAATGCTTTGCTTGGGTATGCACTTTGGAAATAAAAACATATAAAGATCATCATGACATAAAAGATATAAACATATGCCTCTACTCTTCAACAATTAAATATCATTCATCTTCTTCTTCATCCAACTCAACATATGTATTAGGATCTGGTTCATAATACATATTGATGAAAGGCTCATTCACATCAACATCATCATCAATGGCATCTTCGCTAATATAGTCATCGACATTGTCATTGAGATCATCATCTACTACATTTGGATGATCAACCTCTTCAACTTATTCATTGAACACATCGACTGCAGCCACTTGCTCCTGATCTGAATGATCATCATTATCTTCTTCTTCATGATTATCTTCATCATCTACATGATTATACTTTACTAGTCTTCCTCTTGGATTGTATCTAACAACGTATGACCAACCTACATTACCTGGTACCTCTGAGTAAAAGACTTGCTCACATTGACTTGGAAGAACATAAGGCTCTGTACCCAATTCAAATTCCCTTGTATTAACCATGGTAAATCCATTAGCATGCTCAATAACAGCTCTTTCAGCATCATGTGCATGCATCCGTAGCCTATACCACTTCACCTCAAACAAAACTATTTTAAAGGAATTAAAATTACACTCAATTATGTCCTCCAAATTCCCATAGTACCTATTCTCAGTTTCTTCTGGATGTCTATCACTTCTAGAGGAAACATTGGTGACCTTAAACACTGCAGTTATCCCACAATCTGAGGTTTTCATCTTATGATCCAACATTTTGATACAAAATTTACAACCATTACACCATATAGCCTTGTGATGTTTCAAAGGAAACATTGATAACAAGTAAAAAATACATTGTGAATTAATAAATGTCATATAGGACTTAGAAAATATATTTGAAAACTTAAACAAACCAAATACATTGAAAAATTGGGAATTAACTAGAAAAATGCGGGTAAACAATTTACTTGCCTTTTTATCTTTTAAACCATAGGCTAAATCAACTTCCCTTTGCGACGTAAGATCAGTAAATTGATGTCGATGACAATGAGCTATTTTAATCATCTCACTGACCCCTTCCCACGATAACTTACTGAATCATTCTTCACATTCTTCTATCCAATGCTCCATCCAATCAAGGTTGTTTGCAATGTATAAATGTAAAGTATCCCACACTCGAGCAACTAAATGAAAAATTAACAATTCACTATCATTAATTAGATATCATTACATGCATAGTTTAATACAGTTGAATATGCAGGATTAATAAAAAAAATAACAATTTAGTATGATAAAATAAAATTGGAAAAATACATGTGTAATATATTAATTCCACAAAATCTAATAATTACCTTTCACGGTCCTCATTGTACCTTTCCCCAATAGGACCTCCCCTTCAAAATTGTTGATGGAGTTGAGATGCCAAATGTGAGGCACATTCATATTTTCTGCTAATTTAGGTAGCTATTCACTAATATACACCATCCATTGATATACCATATATCCCTCAACCATAGAACCCTCAGGACGTGCTCTTTGTCTAACAAGATCCTTCAACGACTTCAACTGCCTCTCCACCATCCACATCAACCTTGTGTGTACCGGTCCACATAATTCAATCTCCTCAACTTGGTGTATGAGGTAGTGTTCTTGTGCATTGAAAATTGTTGGAGGTATATACTGTTGCATTTCACACACTAGTCGGAGAATTTCTCTCTTCCAATACCTTATATCTTCTTTATAGATTTATTTTGTGGAAATCCACCTACAAATGATGCAATGAAATAATACCAAGCCATATATAAAATGTGCGGGAAAAACATAATATGTTAAAAATTCCGCTACAAATCACGAACCAAGTACATTTTCCATATAAAAAATTACTTACCTCATGTATTTTCCAAGAACATAAATAATTTGTTTTATGTTGTTGTCAAAGTCGTCTGGGAGAGATAAAGGTAGAACATACTGTATCAAAAAAAACATAATTATTATTTATTTCCAAATAAGAGAATAAAATTAATAAAATAGTGCATACCAATAAGGAAATATATTAAAAACTCACAATCACCTTAATGCATGTATGCCAGTCATGTGTTTTAACCCCACCAAAATCACCTTTTTTGTTAAGATATTCTTTATGTTAGACGAAAACCCCATCGGAAACCTGATTTTTCTAATGACCTCTTTTACAATATTGCTCTGTTGCTCCATCAAGCACCAAGGAATACTAATATTCAGTTGACGGCCATCACCATTAGAATTAATGATCACACTTTGCAATCCGTGATTAGCTTCTTGAATGCCACTACAAATCTTTCCAATTCTTTTTTTGTTCATCCTTCCATCTAATATTCGCCATAAAAATTATGTTATTTTCTTCCCTATATGCATTGTATCAAACAAATGAACTATTTGTAGGTGCTCATAGTATGGAAACCTACTAGATTCCATCGGGTAAATTTTCATTCCTCATGGAAGCCCATTCGTTCCTTAACGGCATTCATGAAACATCAACAAAATCAAATTAACACTAATTAATCAATATAGGTGCATATCGCGCTGAACATAATTCACTAAAAAAAAAAAGATTTATATAATATATGGTACAACTTGAATGTGATTGTCATTGATGTCAAAGGACTTCAGTGAATGACAAAAGGATAACCAAAGACATGATGGCCGGGTAAACTTAGTGAAAGACAAAGGAATGACAAAGGAAGTAATGACATTGCAAGTATGATGATGTGGCATGTATGGTGAGGTTGGAAAGACACATAATGGTGTTCTAGTGCTATCAGGAAGTCAGTGTTGTAATATGACATCATTTTGGAAAAATATGGCAACTTTGTGAAACTTTGGAAATTGACCAAGTATAAAAAAGTAGTCAAAAATACTCTAAGAGAATGCCCGCAATAATTCATGGTTTAAATATAATGCATGCACCACCATATCAGGCTATATCTTGTTGAACGAGATATCTAGCCATGGTCTCAGTTTGCGTTAATCATTTCTGAGGAGAAAGTTATAAGTCTTCCAAAATAGGGTTTCATGATAAACCTTGGAGAAATTCTTGGACATGGCTAAGTGTTGGAAAACTAGTCTAGGAGGCCTTTCATCCATGACATTTGATAAATTTATTTTCACAAGGACATCCCTTGGCAGGCGTTTCCAAACGACCTCTCAAAATCCTATTCTCAACACTTAGGCAATTTTCTTGTGTTTCTCAATATGCAAAATAGTATTTTTCCTACTTTTAGTAGATTGATATTTTGCATATATGACCATCGTAAGTCAGCTTGAAAGTATGGATGGATAGACATTTCAACAAAGAAAAAATCCATGCCAATTGATGAACCTATTAACATACACCCAACATCTAGCAGGCATTTGAAAGTGGTCTTCGAAACTACTTATTGACACTTGGACAAATCTCTTCAAACCCCAAGTCACCAAGGTGATTTTGTTTTTTTCATAAAAATTGGAGAGTGAGACATCCACAATGTGAGGAATATCATACTAACTCAACCATTCCAATCTTCTCTCTTGCAAGCTCATCATCTAACCTTGGCGGGCATTTTACTGGGATAGTGCAAATGAAGGTGAGAGGCACTTTTGGCAGATTGATATCTTCCTACTCAGAGACTCTTTGGGAAATATGAAACCATGGTTGGATGAAAGAACCAACACACTAGAGCCTATCACTTTCAGATAATTTTTCTCATCATCCTATGAGAGGTGGCATGCATTTCCTTGAGGCCACTTAGGCATATTTTACCAATAATTCCATACTTAACAATTTGTCCAAAACCTAAGGTGGATTTTTCATTTCACCCAAAACCTGAACTAATGCTACTATATGATGTATTACACCTTATTGAGCACACCTATGATGTATTACACCTTACTAAGCACACCTATGTTGATTTCACTCCCAGACTCATCTTCATTTGTCCTAGGCGGGTATTTTACTGAACTTTGGTGTAAGATGGCATGAAACCCTGTTTTGGCATATCCATATCTTCTTCCTCAAGCATTATAAAACCATTGTAATAACATGGTTAGGTAGACAAAACATACACCTATAGGATGACCATGTGGTGCGTTCATTTTATTCAACCCATAAATCATGGCAAGCATTTCCCTAGAGAAATTATGACTAATTTGACCAAAAATCCTTCTTTCGGGAGACCTGTATCTTCTTCTTCAAGGAGTTTTTCTGAGAACCGGGGTCATGGTCAGATAGATATTTCAACAAAATATTGGATGGTAGTTCATGGATGGAATTTTCTTCTTCTTATGAATTATGGTGTTCATTTTCATAAGGCAACTACTTTAGGGCAGTTTTCCAACACTTGGTCAAAATCCCCAAATTATCATATCGTTACCAACTACTACCAGAATGTGATAATGACTTCATGAGACATTAGGACACCAACATGTGTTTTTCAACCTCATCACACATGCCATATCAACACTTCTTTTGTCATTAATGACCTCCTTTGACATCAATGACAACCATACTCAACTGTGTCCTTGTGCTAATAAAATCCATAGCATGACATAGATCTGTTCCTTGTTGAAGTGGTTATCCACCCATGCTTTTAGTTTTCCTTATGATAGTCACATGTTCAAGAAATCAATCTGCCAAAGTAGGAAAAATATTGTTTTGCATATTCATAAATTTGGTTAAGTATTGACCAATATTCCAACAATACAAATAATTTGGCATACCTTGACGATTTCTATTATATTCCAAGTTCCATAGGTGAGGTGTCATTATTTGTGGTTTTTTTTCCATTCTATTCTTTACCATTGAATTATGCTTTGTCTATAGTTCGATAACTATGGTTCTTAGGCAGAAAACGCCTATACTCATCATACACTTCCTTTGCTAAACTCCTTGAACGACGATATTTTATCATGGGACCGCAAGATGGACATGAAATTTTACCCTTTGTTTGAAGACCTACAAGATATATGAATTAGTGTAGCGAATTAGAATTACCATTTAAAATAATGCATGATATTTTCAATAGATATATATAATATTAAAGAACAAAAGAAAGTAACAATATACCACAAAAATGTGTTAACCCGGGAGCATCATGAATTGTCCATCCAAGTATTCCATGGAATTGAAATTGTCTTTTCCCTATTGGTCTAGAGATGTCATACATAGTGACGCCAGCCGATAACTTCACCAACTCATCAATAAGAGGCTCAATATATACGTTCATATCTTTAACATGGTACTTACCTAATTGGTCCAACGTACATGATTAATTATATTTAGCTATATGTCATTGTATATATAAGACATAATTATCATGCACGAAACAAAGAAATGAAATATTTAGTGATCAGACTTTCAAGTAAAAAAATACAAATTAATTAAATACCTGGAACAATCATTTCCAACATTGTGTGCTCTCGCTTGACCGACATCCAAGGAGGAAGGTTATTGTTTATAACAAAAACATGCCACACTGAATAGGTAGAACGAAGCTCTCCAAATGGATTGACACCATCAGCTGCCAACGAAAGTTTAACATTACAAGGTTTTTCTTTGAATATCAACCACTTTTCTTCAATGCACCTAAATGTAGACCCATCTGCATGCATTTGAAGGACATCGTCTCGAATTATGTTCTTTGCATGGAAATCCATAGATTGTGCTATACTTTGACACCTGAACAATCGTTGGAGACGTGGAATTATCGTAATATAACAAAGAACTTTGTGAGGCACCTTCTTTGTCACTTTATCAGTTCTATACCTACTTGTTTGACATTGTGGGAATTCATTTTCTAATGCATATTGTCCATAGTATATGATATGATCATTAGGACATGCATCGATAGCTTGATATTCCATTCCAAATTCTTTCATAATCACATATATCTCTCGATATGTGCGTGGTAAAATATTTGACGTTAGTAATAGAAATTCACCTAACAATCTACAAAATTCAAAACAATAAGTCAATGTAAACAATATTAATCATCAATATCACATCCATACTTTACAAATTAGATAACAACAGAAATATATGAAAACATTCAACCCTTTATGTACATGTGAACATGCAGACATAAATAATTAACAAATTACATACCTTAGTATCTATGTGAGACAGGTGTTTGATAAACCATTCAAAACCTTCAAGTTCAATAACAACATTATAGCAGATAGAAGATTTGTGTTTGATCCTTCATAAAGAGGTTGGCATGCCTTCTCGAGTAGAGGATCCACATCATGACTATCATCATGGTTGTCCTCATCCATTGGAGCAAATGTGTCTTGGATCAATCTACGTATCTCATCTTCCTGATTTGTATCACTAACGTTATCTCCATCCATATCATCATTAATAACTCAATCAGCTTCAATATTCTGATCTAGATGTCTGTCACCCTGTAAATGAGTATTTCTGCTAGTACTTGGAAAATAACTCTCTAGAAGGGGACATTTTGGGGGCATTGTCTATATATTTACAAACAACGTAGTAAAATTAGTGTGTATAGAACATATGACAAAACGATAAGACACTTTACTGAAATTCATGACATGATGACTATTACAGAGAATACATTAAAAATTAAATAAGCTCTTACCAAGGGATGATATTCATAACCCCCTTCGGCATGCCCTTTCTCCCTACAATGTCTTTCAGCTGTCATTATTAAAATTCTTCTTCTTTGCAAGCCCCTGCAATCAGAGCAAGGGAAATAACATTTTCCATCTCCCATCGCCTCTAATGCCGCTCTAAACTAAGCAAGCTTGCTTGCATTTTCATTCATAGTGAAAAATCCTTTTAGTGACAAGTAATTGTCTTACCTACACCATACCAAATAGTAACTTATCAAATACATTAGATATAAGTATATTTCTAAATGAAGTATATTATATACCAATTTCTATAAAGAAAAACATGAAGACTGTGATGAATAGGGTTGTCATTTATGACAACATTAATGACAAACATTTTGGAAAAATATGGTAATTTGGTGAAAAATAGGAAAATGACTAAGTGTTGGAAAACTGGCTCAGGTAGCCTTAAGAAAATACCCATCACAAATTGTGTGTTAAAGAAAATGTCCGCACCATATGGGGGTCTTGTATATTGATATTTGGCGTACCTAACCATGTCTTTAGATTGTCTTGGAAGTATCTAAGGAAGAAGTTATGAACCTGCCAAAACAGTGTTTTAGGAATATTGGACCAGACTAAGAAAATTGTCTGTGTTGGAAAAACTGGCTCATCTGGCCTTAGGAAAATGCCCGACATACCTTATAGGTGTATGATAAACATTATCTGAAGCTATCATACTACATCTTGTTGAAGAGGCTATCTCACCATGGTATCATCTCTCAAAGAAGATGTTTGATGACAAAGATAATGGTCTACCAAAACAGAGTTTCGGGTTGTTTTGCACTATTCCAGTACTGGAAAAACAGCCTCAGTGGCCTTAGGGAAATGCTCGTCCTATCTCATAGGATGATGAGAAAAATAATATGAAAGTGTTAGGCTATATCTTGTTGATGGGTGCATCTAATCATGGTCTCATTTATCCCATGGAGTGTTTTACGACAAAGATATAAATCTGCCAAAAGTAAGAAAAATATTATTTTCCATTTTAAGAACACAAGAAATTTGGTTGTGTTAGATTCAGGAAATTGAAAAGGCATTTTCAAATTCCTGCAAGGAGGGGTTATTTTGATGATAAAATTCATCAAGTAGCATAGGCATGTTCCTTGGTGAACTGACTATCCATCCATACCTTCAGGTTGTCTTATCATGGTCTCATATGTAAAATATCAATCCACCAAAAATAGGAAAAATAATATTTTGCACAGTGAGAACAAAAGAAAGTTGACCAAGTGTTAAAAACAGGAGTTTGAGAGGTCAATTGGAAATGCCCACCAAGGGATGTCTTTGTGCAAGTAAATTTATCAAATGTCATGGATCCATTATTTGGTAAGTTATCCATCTGCACATGACTTCAGGTCTCCATAGAGTGTTCACACGTATGAAATAGGAGTCTATCAAAATGGGAATAAATATGTTTTGATGTTCAAAAGAGGTTGAGAAGCTATTTTGAAATGATTTCCAAAGGTTGTGTGTGTGTCAACAGATTTATCTTGTGATATGGTCTTATTCATTGTTGAAATGGCTATCTATCCATGCTTGTAGGTTTCCTTATAGTGATCACAAGAGGGAGAAATCAATCTGCCAAAGTAGAAGAAAAAATGTTTTTACAAGTTAAAAACAATTTTGTCTAAGTGTTAAATTAAACAGTTGGGAAGCCTATATGTTGATGTGGACACTATTGAAGACAAGATACTAATGGTGTATGGACAGAGTTGAGACAGGGCTGCAATATGTTGTATGTTGAATGACTTGCTAAGTACAGAATGAAGACTTGTTGATTGGTATTTTTTATGTATGTGCCTATGGCAAACTTTGGAAGAGTCTCGTGTATCAATTGTAATTTGTAATCTGAAATTTGTATAGGGATGTTGGGTGGAGTTGGGGAAAGACTTATTGGTATTTTGACAAGTTGAATCTTGTTTGGATGTTGTAGCATCACAGTCAGTTGTAGCTAACTGAACCATTATGGTGGGTGTTGCCACCTTATGGGTTGTAGCCCATATTGGAGATTGAAGTCTCTGCTTATATAAAAGATTACAAAACTATATATTGTGTCCCTTGTGCAATGTCTTGATAGTGATGTGTTTAATTGATTAATGACATGTGCCTAGTTGATATTGTTCTTTGATAAATATGCTATTGAAGCAATTGTGAAATAATGATATAAGATTGGTAGAAAAAGTTGAAATTGAGTTGAAGCCTTAGCTCACTGATTCACCCCCCCCCCTCGCTTAGTGAGCATTGTGTCAAATAGACTGAAATTTTCATTGATGCCAACAAGTGTTGTGCAACGGCCTTTGATTTACTCACAAGGAGACCTTGATAGTTTGGGCATTGGAACACTAGGTAGCCCAAATGGTCCAAATGAAAGCTGTCCTTCTACACTGGAAAGTGATTAACACTGTGTCAACGAACAATAGCTTAGTGGAGCATCGGGTCTATAAAAAAAAATGAATTGGCTAGAGTCATTGTTGACTGGACCCTCTTATTGCAATTACTCTAGTTTAAATAAAAGGAGGGAGTTGCAGGGTTGTTAAATTAGTTCGTAAGGTACATGGCCCGAAGAATACAACTGTTATTTTGAGCCTCAATGTTAGTTTGTATCTCCCAAAAAAGGATGCATGCTTACCTTTTATGAATTTACAGCCAGATGATTGTTGCAGAGTATGACTAATCTCTCTAGTTTTGGATATGGCTGATAAACAAATCTGGGCTCAATCCGCGCTCAATCAATCGAAACTATAGTAAATGTGCCAAAAATGCATGAGTCAGTTGGTACAATGAATGGACGATTCCATGCACATTCTCACATTACGCTTTCAAGGATGGAAGGATTGAGTTTTTAGCCTGGAGACTCCACAAACACTTTGTGTGCTTGTCAAAGAGGGACTGGGAGGTAGCTGATATAGCTTGTTGATAGTTTTTATAAATAAAACACTTCTTTTAGATAGGGTACCCCTTCACCCAGACCCAACAGATTTGTAACACAAAATAAAATTTTAAATCTGAATAGAGTTGTGAAGCTTCAGAAAAAAGAGAAGCTTGCTCTAACTCGGCAAGGATAATTATTAATGCCATTACAAATTGACCCTCGCATAAACAACCAAGATTCATTTAAAGTTGGCATTGGTTTGGTGGGTGTGCAAATATAGCCATACATCGTCGATATAGAGACGAAAGTTCGTCGAAAATTAAAAACGCCGATATTGCCATAGGTTTTTTGCCATGATAAAAAAAATGAATTATTAATCCACGAATGTTCAAAACATGGAAGTATTTCATGGAAAAATCTGCCCAAATTTATTAGTGAGAGGGGCAGGAAGGAGGAGGAGGGACGAGGGTAGCAGGGAATGGAGGAGGGAGGAGGGAGAAGGGAGGGGCGGGGGGGGGGGGGGGGGGGGGAGGGGGGGGGGGGGGGGAGGGGGGTGGGGGGGGGGGGGGGGGGGGGGGGGAGGAGGGGGGAGGAGGGTTGCAAGGGTGGGAGGGGTGAGGAGGAGGGCCACATGGAAGGGAGGAGGGATGGAGAAGAAGGGATGGGTGAGGGGGAGGAGGGAGAGGCAAGAATTTTAATTTTTTTTAAATATAATTTTTTTGGTGGGGTGTTTAGGTGTTTAGGGGGTTAGGGGGGTTTTAATTTTAATTTTTAATTTTTTTTTAATGTAATGTGGGGAGAGGGTTTAGAAGGTAAGGTAGGTTTAAATGTTTTAATTGTTTTTATAAATGTAATGTTGATGTTAAGGATAGGGGGTTAGGGAGTTTTAATTTGTTTTTTTAAATGTAATGTGGGGGGGTTTAGGGGGTTGGGAGGAGGAGTAAATTTTTTAAGGTAATGCTGGGGGAGGGGGGAGGGTGTTAGGGCGTTAGGCGGTGGGCGAGGGGGGGTTAGGGGGTTGGAGGGGGTTTAATTTTTTTTAATGATGTTTTTTTGGTGGGGGGAGGTTAAGAGGGGATTTTATTTATTTATTTTTAATGTAATGTTAGGGTGGGGGGTTATTTTTTTATTTTTTTGATGTAATGCTAAAGGAGTGTTTGTTTATTTATATTTTATTTATTTTTATTGTAATGTTAGGGGCGACGGGAGAAGGGAATGGTAGTGTAGTGTGGGGTTTAATTTGTTTTAGATGTTTTTATTATTTCCTAAGTTAGGGGGTAATTTATTTTTTATTTTATTGTGTAGGGGGGTTAGGGGGTAGGGGGTATTTTATTGTTTTTATTTAGTTTTATCTATGATGAAAAGGGACAAGGTAGGGTAAGGGTAAATTATTTTTAACTTTTTTAAACATATTTCCAATACTGTTTATAGTGACAATTGATGTTGCTTTTTTTTAGATTATGAATGTCTGTTAATTATATTTTAAAATTATACCCTTTCGATATAGGGAGAATGGAATCAAGAAATATATTTGTGAATGTTTCTAGATCAAGAGAAATGATGGTTGCATCGAAAAAACTGTTGAGGCATCTGAGAATGTTGATCCTCAAGATCAAGTTTTGACCTTTGAGGAATTAAAAATCAAGAATATTAGACAATGAAACTATGCAGAAGGAAGACAAAACAGAGTATTCTTGGCATTTGAAGGAAAAATATCAAGGCTGCGAATATAGTATTCACTTATATTATGTTGCATTTCCATATATTCAATTAGTTTACCATTCATTGGGATTGTTGAGATATATATGTGTGGTGTCGGGTACAGAAATTGTTTATGCACAAGTGAAAAAAGCGAAGACCTTTGCCAAAATCTGATATTGTTTGAAGGTTTCAAAATATAATGTTCAAGAAACTTTCACACCTTTTTGTGAAGGGTTCATGCATGATATTGACAATGGGAGAGTAAGTTTCAATATTGACATTATTTCTAAATTGGTTTTTTTATAATTTGGATATCACAATGTAATATATTTAATACCATAATGTTTTTATTTTGCAGTATTTTGCTAGGTCGATTTCAAACATGTTGAATGGAATTTATTTTACAGAGGAAAATCCTATGGATGTTGTTAATGTTTCTCTTCAAAAGGGATAAGAAGAAAGAAAGATTAAACAAGTGTCAAATGTTCAAACTGAAGAAGTACAAGCACAAAGAGGAAAGGTCATCTGGAAATAAAATCAAGTACCTATAAACATTACATTTAAATATTCATCTCTCCCAAGTGATCATGTTGAAATTGTTGCTAATGAGGTTGCTACTCATATCAATAAGAGTAAGAAACAATCTCATATACGAAATATGGTTGAGGGTGTTTCAATTCATGTTCAAAGAATTATTGTTTTAGAAGGAACCCCTTCAAGATAGAAAAGGAGGAGATCTGTTGTTACTGAATCAAATGTTATCCATGAATATGAGAGTGAAAATTCTAGGAGCAGTAAATAAACCATTGATCCAGGTGTTGATCTAGATTATGGCATTGTCAAGTCAACACAAAATTCCATTCGAGATTGATTATCGAGGAATAAATTAGTAAACAATGTACATATATTTGAGTTGAATGTGAATAAACTTTATAGACCCACAGAAAGGAAACAAAATTAGAATTAGAAAAACACGTCACTTGCATATTCACAACTTGAAAGCATTGATGAGGTACAAGCCCTATGCACATGTGATTGGCTACTTAGTTCTTGTTGACCCGAAAGATGTTCCCACTAGATATGAATTTATCAAACAAGAAGTTTTCATTGCAAATATTATTTTCTTGGGGGGAATCATTATATAGAGGAAAGACAAAATTTGATTCAAGAATATCCCAATCGCCCTATTTTTTAAACAGTGAAATGCATAATTTATGTTGGTTTAATAGATGTAGAAGCAAATTTGTTGCAATGGAATCATAACACATATAATGAATATAGGATGACTATGACATTTATTCAAAGGGTGACACAATGAATTTGTGCAAATATGTGGTGGGGAAAAATCAAACGTTGATGCAAGTTTTTGGAAAAAATGTTGTCTGGAAATAGGTATCCCTATTAAAGAGCATAATGTGAAACAAAAAATTCCAGAGGAAGTGATGCACTTAGAGTTGTAGATGGCTATTTCCAGTTGGAATTTAGAGTAGGGAAAACATGGGATTTTATTGATGACATATTTAGCTTGTGGGAAAATATTCGCACAAAAAATAAAAAAGTGAAAAAAGTAAAGTTGTTCCATGGAGTGGTGGTAAGACAGGTCCTGACATCAAGAATTTGCTATAAGACATGACTATTACACCTTATATAACAATGCAACATGTGAAGGATGAAACACTAATAACTACATTATTGTCACGGGTAAAGTCAGGTGAATTATCCATGGAGGAAATTTTCAATGGATTTCACAAGTAAGTTGATTTATTTTATGGTACGATATTTTTTCTTGAGATTAACATTTTTGTTATGTTCTACGTATTGTGTTATATTATTATATATTATTGTAAATTTTATTATTGTTTCATTGTCTAGTTACATGATTTACATGAAAATACAAGGGGAGGTGGTTATAATGTTGAATAAGAAGAGTTGGGATGATGTCAAATGCAATTATCCAAAATCAATCTCAATAGAAAGATTAAAACAATTTTTTGTTGCATTCAAGAAGGTATTCTTATTTATGATACATCCGATTTTAATTATATGGTAATTCAATTCATTTCTACTTATTACTTATGGATTTCATTTTCATTTGAAGATGCCAAACAGAGGTACAGATGGAGTACCAGAGTCCTTCAAAATTCATATCCAAAGAGATAAAATAGAATGTCAAAGGAGACAACACCTTGCAAACATTGAACTTGATGATACGCTTGATCATTATATTTGGAATGGTCTTGACATTGTGCAATATAAAGTCATTTTAGGTGACTATACAGACATTGCAAATCTTGTTCGTAAAAAGGAGTACTCCCTAGTTATTGCATATATCCCTCATGGATACAATATATGAAACACTACTTATGATTGTGAGCCTTACTTACCAATCATTCAATAAAGTGGTTCCAGAATTTCTAGATGTCACAACATCACCACTATGGAGATTTGTTGTTCTCCATTCAGACACACAATTAAGGAGGTTTTTTGACATCCTTCAAGGGTAAACCAAAAACAAGTGAGCAACCTTATTAGTAAGATATTTGCACTATATTATCAAGTTTTTGAATTTATATATCAATTATATTTATTGACAAGCTAATTAATTTTTTTTATTTTTGTTACAATCAAAAGCCTAATATTCATAGCTCCAATAGTGATGCATTTTTTATTGATATTGAAAACATACATCTTGAAACTTGGGAAAAAGATGAGACTAGTGAATCCCTTTTAATTAATTAAAAGAATGAAGGAAAATATAGTTAGATGTTGACTTAAAATGACGTGGTTAAAAAATTAACATATGAAGAAAGGGAATTAAAAGGAGTGGCTGTAAACATCTATCAAAAGCCACAATCATTGATTAATTATCCCATAGATACATTTTCAAGAGAAGGAGATTGGGTCTTATATTTTTTCTCAGGTTCAGGTAAAATTTTCGATATTACATATGAAATTATATTTCAAGTTTTTTTTTTTTTTTATTCTTCATTATTTTTTTAAGTATGCTTCTTTATGATATTTGAATTAACATTTTTTCTTTTTTGGTGATTAGGTACAACAATATCATGGTCCTTATAGAAAGGAAGAAATTTCATATCCATTTATAATGATCCACTGTAATTCCATTACATCAAGCAAAGACTTAATGCTATTCAAGTTCTTCCATATGAATTGAAAGAAGTTGGTTTGAAGAAAGGAGAGTTTAGTGAGACACTTGTGGAAAAGATGTCAAAAGAGACTCAACCCCCATTAGGAGGGATATTTGGAAAGGAGCACTTGGGACATCTTGCAGACATAGAATCCTCAATGGGAGAGGACATTGATGTTCTTGAAAAAAGCTAAGCTCCAAAAAAATTATGATTTCGATGAAGAATTCATCCTGCATGATATTGTTGAATAGTTTCATGTCTTGAAGCAAATGTTAAATTTGACAACATTTTGATAATATATATTAGTAATGTTTTGACTTTTAGACTTTATTTTAGAAATAAAATTTCTATATTTAATGTTTTTATATGTTATTTACAAATATATGGTATAGTTTTCCTTGAATTTATGTGAATCGTCACTTTTTGGAAAATAATATGAAATAGTATCATTTTTATACAAACAAATTATGAAAATCCATTGAAAATGTTCTTAAATGTCTTTATTTTCTGGAATTTTTTACAATTTTGTCAATAAAAATGTCTTATTTTAAAGAAAAAGTTGTAAAATGTATATTTTTTCATTATAACTTGCTTCTAAATGTATGTTATTTTGTTAAATTTCTAAAAAACATACAAATAGAAATTAAAAATATTTTCTGACAAAGATGATTCAAAGGCCGCAAAAAATGTTGATGTATTTGTAACTTCAGAATGTATTCACTTGTATATTTCTTATTGTATTTCATTATACCCCGACAGAGCTGTTTATTCCTCCAATCAAGAGAGTCATTAATATAATAAATTCATGTAAAGCCATTGAATTTAACCTTCTATTGTAAGTCAGGGAAATAGTCCCCACAATTGAGTTTAGGTTAACCCTCCATTGTAAGTCGAGGCAATAATCCCCACAATTGAGGGGTATTAGGATTATTAGACTCTCCTAGTGAGGTCGGCCCTATAGAGTAATTGTCAAGTGGAAAACAAGTATAAATAGAGAGTGAGACTCTCTATTTGAAACACACACACACTCAATTGTAGTGCATGAGTGAGAGAAGAGGAGCTCGCACAAGTGAAAGAGAGAACAGTTGTCAAAGATCATCTTTGTGTTTTTGGGTTTTACTTTTGCTATTAGTGCTCATTCTATCTCTGAGGAAATTGTGTGGTTTTATCCTTTATGGTTTCCTCGAGGAAAACTCTTTGTGTCTCTTGTCTCTTGTGATTATTGTTGTGCATGTTATTCTCTCAAATAATATCCTAGATCATATTGATTAAATGATAAAATCTAACATGGTATCAAAGCTAACCTGAGAAGAAGACATTGTGTAGATGCAGAAGCTATGGATTCTTACTTTTTGGGTCTCCCTCAATAGATCATCAACAAAAAGAGGCTAGTATAACTCTCCACCAAAGGGCGCATCTTTCTATCGAAGCAAAATTTGATTCTGGGCAATTTCAGTTTTTGACCTGTCACTACTGCAGGAAATTACGGCTTTTCACATAAGAGGAATTTTTTAGTTAGCCCAGCATAGGATCTCTCTCCTCCTCAAAATCAAAATTTGGAGACCAAGATCGAAATTTTTGGTTGGGTAAAACTCCAGGAAATTCAAACCCTAATTTGACCTCAGACCAGAAAACCCTAAAAGACTGAAACTAGTCATTTTGGTGCATTCGTTATATCTAAATATTGGAGAAGAATCAGGAGCCAAAATTTTTATAGGACAAATATAAATTCCTGATGTACCCTTTGTAAAATTTTCATCCTTATATGCGCTATATTCTGGGAGATATTATTCCTCCAAATCAGGGTTCCAGCCTCTCCCTAAATTCATCCCTAAACATGACACCTAGAGAAAATTGTTATATCTTGGGCTACGAAGGTCCAAATTCAATTTTTCAAGATGTTATAGATAGGGAAGATACTTTAATTTCTTTGGTAAAAGTTTCATACCCAAAAGGTGAAACAGTGACATGTGGTAGTCTATACAATTTTTCTATGTTGAACAGTCCTGAAATAAGTCACCTTGGGAAAACTATCATAAGTCCCAATTGGTGAAACCAATTCTGCTCAAACCTACGGTGTTGGAAAGAGGACAAAAAATGCTACCTCATTGAAAAGTTTTAGAAAGAGAAGTAATTTCGGATATATTTTAGAAACAATATAAAGAAATTATTTAGAAGAAATTAAAGAAAACTAGGGCATCAGATATTTTGCAATTCTGATCACAGTTTTGGGAAAATGAGTATGTTGCTCAGCTCTCCTTGAGGAGGCACAATTTCTATCCAATCATATCCAAAAGATTCCAAGTTTTTAAAATTAGGGTTTCTCTGACAAACCCTAGATCAACCAAATCTGAAACCAGGACGGACACCTCAAATCAGTAAGACCTAATCTTTTGCTATTCACATTTGAGGTTCTCATTTCAAAATGACCTATCACACCAACTTGATGACAAGCTTGGTGAAGCTGGAAAATTCCAAGTATGGAAGTATAGGACCTCCATTATCCTTGAAGAAATTGACTTCGATCAGTTCTAAGAGCCAGAGGGAGATGTGGCTAAGGCTAGAGCCAAGAGAATCATTACAAATTCTATTAAAGATCATCTCTCATGTGTCATCCCTGAAGACACCAAAAGGAAGTGTTCGATGCTATGGCGAAGCAATCCAAGAAGAACAAGATATTGTTATAACCGCCTTGAATGGCCTCCCAGGATCATGGGATTGATTCATTCAAGGAATTTGTTCCAAAAGGAAGTGATTACCTTTAGCACACTTAGGGAAGAGTGCACACAAGAAGAAGCTCGACACATAAGATAAGAGAATATGGGAGCAACTGAAGATCAAGATCTCACGATTCAAAGAAGATACCTCAAGCGATGAGGAATATGAAGGACTCAATTCTTGAAAAAACTCGTATTTGTCTTAGCATTTGGATAAGAAATGATGATGTTATGAATGAATAAGATGATGAAGCTGAAGGCTCAAGAAGGAATCTACCCATGAAACAAATAAACATAAGTATTTAAATTGTATTTTCCTATATATCTAGTTGTTTATATGACATTGTTTAGTTGTAGAATGTTTTCATTAATGACAATATACTACTAATATGCATGTGATGGGTAAGTAGCTCATGGTGTTATACAACTCTCCATTACTACTTATATAGAATGAAACCTCTTTGCTGACATATTGGATTAGTTCACAATATAAATGATGTCATGGTAGAGATGGAAAGCATCTAGAAAGTTTCTCTGAGATATGGATGAATGTTTCATTGGCTAAAATAGCTGCATGATTATATCTTTATGCATTATGAAATGTTTCTAACCATACAACTGGTGCATTTGACTTGTAGGAAAGATTGTGTACAATCTTCTACAAGAAAAGAAGGATGAGGCTTGTTCCAAAGGACAAGTGATGACAGTTCAAGATTCACTCTAATAATCCAAAATGAAGAATGATGACTAGAATGAAATCTCGAAGACCTAAAGGGAAGCCCGTAGTATCTTCCATATGGATCTACAAGATCCAGCATGCAGTAGACGACAACACCGTGGGATACAAGGAAAGATTCGTAGCACGAGGATTCTCACAGAAAGAAGGAATAGACTATGAAGAGACATACATAGAGTACAAAAGGAATAGGTAGAATGATGCTCCACTTCAGAGGGAGTGATTGCAGAAGATCCTGAGGTTCGACATGGTACAACAAGATGGACAACTTACTGAATGGCTCTAGGATTTACTGAGAGTAAATCAGATTTCAAAATTTACTTCAAGGTTGAAGGTGGAATACCAGTGATGTTCCTATTATATGTCGATGACTTGTCCCTAACAAAAAAATTCGAACTCATTAAAGTTGCAAGAAGGAAACTTGCTATCAAGTTCGAGATGAAAGACTTGGGTATGGTGCATCACTTTCTAGACATGGAGGTGTGGCAAAGTGCGGATTAAATCTCCCTTGGACAAGGGAATTATGCAATGGAGATCTTGAAGAAATTCGGGATGATGGACTGCAAGGCCATGACCACACCTATGGAATCGAACTTGAAGCTATTGAGTGATGCTTCATCAGAGTCTGTTGATGCCACAATGTATTGTCAAATGATTGGGTCATTGATGTACCTGATGAATACGAGACCATATATTTTATTTTTTGTGAACACATTAAACCATTTTTTGACAAATCCGATACATGTTCACCTAATTACTGGAAAGCATATTCCGAGGTACCTGAAGGGTACAGTTGACTATGGGCTCAAGTATGAAGCGAATCAGAAGACTAACATGCATGGTTATGTGTATTCTAATTGGGCAGGAAGTGATATTGATAGGAAGAGAACTTTGGGGTGTTGCTTTAGTATGGGATCAGGTGTGATATCTTGGTTTAGAAGGAAGCAGTCCTATGTGGCACTAAGTATAACCGAAGAAGAAGAGGAGCATTGAATCTCCAGTTTGTGATCAAGATCGGGATCTCTCGAAAGAGGGAGTTCTAGCATAGTCGGTGAGATAGGTTGTCTGAACATAAGGTCCTAGCGAAGCTCGTAGGCTTCTCAGACATAAATGGTCATGTAGGTTGTCCTCAGATGTAATCAGTCCTAGTGAAGCTCGCATGTTATCCTTGGACACAATCAACTCTGATGTGATTCTATGCTAGAAATGGCTAGAGTGAAGTTTGAGTACTTCAGGGAGAAGCTTGGTGTTCTCCAGATCGAGGTTCCCTCCAAGGAGAAGTGATGAGTATGAGTTCCTTTCTGACATGGTGGTAGGATTGGTTGCTCCCATGGCCAGATGTATGTGTTGTGCCTTTCTAACCTAGTGGCAGGATTGGTTCCTCCCA
Source organism: Pseudotsuga menziesii (assembly GCA_001517045.1). Classification (NCBI taxonomy): domain Eukaryota; kingdom Viridiplantae; phylum Streptophyta; class Pinopsida; order Pinales; family Pinaceae; genus Pseudotsuga; species Pseudotsuga menziesii. The sequence continues at coordinate 210,187 of LPNX010054658.1, forward strand.
TGGTCATATGTAAGTGTTGTGCATTTCTGACATGGTGGAAGGATTGGTTCCTCCCATGGTCAGATGTAATTGTTGTGCCTTTCTCACATGGTGGCAAGATTGGTTCCTCCCATGGTCATATGTAAGTGTTGTGCCTTTCTGACATGGTGGCAGGATTGGTTCCTCCCATGGTTAGATGTAAGTGTTGTGGATTTTTGACATGGTGGCAGGATTGGTTCCTCCCATGTTCAGATGTAAGTGTTGTTCCTTTCTTCCATGGTGGTAGGATTGGTTCCTCCCATGGTCAGATGTAAGTGTTGTGCCTTTTTGACATGGTGGCAGGATTGGTTCCTCCCATGGTCAGATATAAGCATTGAAGAATATGAATACCTACATGGAGGTTAGGCCTACAACCAGCATGAAAAAGGGCTGGCTCTGTAGAACTTTCTATGATGAGTAGAATTAAGAGATAGCACCATTTTCTCAAGATAGTAGGAGTAGTGATGATGATGATGATCCAGTGATGAAGACTTGTGCTGATGAACTTTTTCAAGTGAATACCTTCTTAGTTAAGAGGGAGTGTTGATGTATTTGTAACTTCAAAATGTATTCACTTGCATATTTCTTATTGTATTTCATTATACCCTGATGGAGATGTTTGTTCCTCCGATCGGGAGAGTCATTAATATAATAAATTCATGTAAAGTCATTGAGGTTAATCCTTCGTTGCAATTCAGGGAAATAGTCCCTACAATTGAGTTGAGGTTAACCCTCTGTTGTAAGTTGGGGCAATGTCCCCACAATTGAGGGTTATTAGGGTTATTTGACTCTCCTAGTGAGGTCATCCATGTAGATTAATTGTCAAATGGAAAACAAGTATAAATAGAGAGTGAGACTCTCTATTTGAAACACACACTCACTCAACTATAGCACATGAGTGAGAGAAGAGGAGCTCACACAAGTGAAAGAGAGAACAATTTTCGGAGATCATCTTTGTGTTTTTGGGTTTTACTTTTGTTATTGGTGCTCATTCTATCTTTGAGGAATTTCCAGGGTTTTCTCCTTTATGGTTTCCCCAAGGAAAACTCTTTATGTCTCTTGTCTCTTGTGATTATTGTTGTGCGTGTTATTCTCTTAGATAAGATCCTAGATCATATTGATTAAATGATAAAATATAACAAAAAATGCCTCAAAATGAATAAGTGTGATATTGGTATCAACCCTTTTTTAATGAGGTAAAAATAGCTACTAAAATTAGGAGAAAGACTCAATGAGAACTGTGTTGAGTTCTCGTTTCATAGTATAAGTGGTTTTATGTGGTTGAATTTTCTATTAATACATTACTTTTTTACCTAAGTTACACATAGACACAGGGTCTTCACTTAGTGAAACTATTTCATAGTGCCTATTTCATGGGATATTAAAGAATTATAGCCCTAATTTCTCTAGATATTGATAAATCCCTGCCAAAATTCTTTTTGATCTCCCTCCCAATACATATTACCATTCTTTGAAAAGTTCCATGTGTTTACAAGATATTCCTTGTTTTTACTGGATAGCACTTTTTATACCCCTCATTACCTATAAACCCATGATACCCTACTCCCCTTCTATTAATACCTACAATATATTGACCTTATTTTCCAAAATTCAAAACCCTCCTTTTATGAATGAATGTGACAATATATTGTTCAACAATGTGATTTCCCTGTGCACGTAGCTTGGTTGGATTTGAGAAGGAATAATTTTCAAGCTACATTAATTGTTTGAAGCATGTTGTAAATTCCCATCCACAATTCTGAGAAAGGGGATGATGTTATTATGAAAAAAATATTAGTAGTGAAAACGTAATGATCGTATGATCCCAAGAAATCAGAATTTAAGTCTTGATCCTAAATGAAACAATGCTAGAAATTAATAATTTAACTAATTAGATCATATTAATCATATTAACGATAATAGCCTACATATGTGTAATTGGTACTATTTTATTTGTATAGTTACACAGAGATCCAAACCACAAAATTACAATTTTAACAGATTTTATAAAATCAATATAGTCGATTACAAAGTCACATCATAACAAAAAAACCAACTATTGTAGTATTGAAACGAATTAATAAAATTTAATAAAGAACTAAATATATTTGAATAAAGAATAATAATGAAAACATCAATCTCAAGTTGAGAGTCCATCCATATCTTGCTGTACAGTCTCGTTCAGTTAACAATTGAATGAGCTTTCACTATTGACTTTTTTAGAGACCTAAATTTGTTGTGCAATTTAATCCAAGTGTGAATTTATATCTAAATTCATTGCATCTAGGTCCATGGATTATCCATGGAAGTGAAAGTTAAGCTTTGTGTTTGGATGTTTTCGTAGTTGAGCATTGAAAAACTAAATGGAAGAAGCTAGTAAATCAAACATGGCAATAACATTTAAACTTAATTTTAAATATATGAAATCTTCATTATGATTTAAATTTTGATAAATAATTCTAATGGTATGTGTGTGTAATTTTCCTTTTTTTATTTTTACCAAAATGCCCAATTTTCCAATTTTTTCACAATTTTGGCTCTTGACTAGTTTTAGTGTCCCGGTCTCCAAATCAGTCCAATTGATCCAAAATATTCATAGAAGGTGTATGAATGATATAATGACTTAATTATTATGTTCAAGGATGTATTATGTCCCTCCATTCACTTCTGCAGGTCTTTACTAAATTCTAAACAAGATAGATGATTTTACTGGCAATTTTGGGCCCAAATCCCCCCCGGGGTAAGTGGTAAAAATGGCTTCCCGAATGTGTAGAATCCCACTCAAATTATTAAATTAAATAATGGTATGTGTAGAATACATTATCATAGACTCATATGCATAACCAATCAGCCTCCCATGGCTGTTATCACTTCTTTCAATCAAATATAAAAAAACTAGTTTTGGACCCTTGGGGAAATGAGGTGTAGTTTGCTCCAATTGCTATGAAATTCAACCCAATGGCCACAAATTCTCAATTAATAAACATTAAACCCATAATATAATTTAATTACAGTCCATCCATTCATAAATCATCAATATTTTATACATCCATTCGAATCCATCAAGATTACAAGAGTTTACAACAAGGTAATGGGGAAATGGCACTGTTTCTTCATTATTGAGCAATAATACATGATATTTATTGGCATTTAGACCTGAGATATTTTTTACCTTAAATATAATATAATTTACATCAGAATACAAAATATTGGAGCAAGATAAGCTCCCTCAAAGAGATGAATAGCTCACCAAGTGCGCCTCACTCCATAGAGCTGAAATATGGTGAGAAAACTTGAGATGAAGGGAAGAACAATATGAATTTTATATGTCCATGAGATTTTGTAGCTTGAACCTGTAAAATATGACTCCATTAAATCTCCTTGAAATACCTGAGTGGCCTATCCAAACACCAACTAGGATGAGAATCTTTCACCCTCGAAATTGGCTAAGGCATTAACTAGTCATCCACTAGCTCTCTCTTCACAATAAAAATTTTCACAAATGATAAAAAGGGCCTCCTCATGGATTATCCCTGCATTTTATAAACATTATTTGTCTTCTAAGGTTCCATATCCATCCATAAACCAAAGCAAAGTCAAATTGGTGTGGCTGCTCATGCTATGCCATGTGGCCTCTCTCTTCACCTTCCCTCTTCTCCCAAATTTGAGTAGGAGCCTCTTGGCCTTCTCCANAAGCTATATTCAGGATTTACATACAGATATGTCATATTTCAGCCTTCATATCTAACTTGTTTCATAACTGTCATAGAATCTCCATCATTGGTGTCATAGATGCCATAAATGTAAGGGGAATCTAGCCAAGTGTCCATGAAACTTCCATTTGGCTCTTCCTCCCCCCATGTAAGTTAAAATTAATCCCAAATTTGACCTATGAATTAGATGGACAAGTATACTAACCTTATAATCCATACAAAAACATTAGGCTTCCCATAGATTCGAGATTACAAGAGGAGGATGCCATTTAACATAGGAATTCTAGCTAGAGTGGACCCCATAGTCTACATGTGTCTCCTCTCCATATCCATTTCATTTTTCACTTGAATTCATTTAATTAACTCCATTAAATAAATATTTATTCCTTCTAATGCCTAAACACCACTTATTAGATCCCTTATTAAATTCCCAATGTTTCCACCCAACCTAGGGAACTAGTAGGATTGATGGAATTTTCCTGTTATGCAATTATTTGAATGGGGACATTATAGTCCTCCCCGCCCAATATTTCTTGTCCTCGAGCAATTTCAGATTTGGATGCTGCAAAATATTCTCCTCTTCCCATGTGGAATCTTCACTTGGTAGATCCTTCCATTGCACCAAGTATTCTTTGATTGTTCTGCTCCTCAATCTTCTCTCCCTTGTCTTCAAAACCTTTTCCGAAATAAGTGTGAGTTGTCCTTCATCATCCAAAGGAGGGATTTTATATGATATAACAATTTTCTGACCAATATCTTTCTTGCGACAAGAAACATGAAATACATTATGAATTTTACTCCCTTTCGGAAGTTCCAACTCATATGCTACTTCTCCAATCTTCTGGATTACCTTGTAGGGCCCATAGTATCATGGATTTAGCTTTTCTTCTTCATTATTTTTGAGAGATGTTTGTTTGTATGGATTCAACCTAAAACACACTAAATAATCAACCCGAAAGGTCTTTTCCTCTTTTCCAAGATTTTTCTTGTTCTCCCACATAGTTTTGGAGGTACCCTTCCAACCATTTATTCACCCTCTCTATTTTTACATCAGTTTGGGGATTTTATATTGTACTTGGAGTCAACTCAGTGCCCACCAATCTAAAAATTTATTGTCAAAAAGCACTCATGAATCTACCATCTCTATCACTCACAATGCTCTTGGGGAGCCCATGCAATATGAAGATTTCTTTGAAAAAATGGTAAGCCACTTGTGCAAAAATAAAATATGATGTAACAAAAAATAAATGAGAAAACTTATTCAATCTATCCACTACCACATATATGCAATCCTTTCCCAAACATTTTGGCAAACCGGTGATGAAATCCATCGATATACTGTCCCATTTTTGCTCTGGAATGGGAAATGGTTGTAACAAACCATATGGGTATGTGAGTTATGATTTTTTTTGCTGGCATGACTTACATTCATTCACATAATTCTGAACATATTCCTTCATCCCATTCCAATAGAACCTTTTCCTTAGTTTCCTATAGGTTTTGAAGATCCCCGGATGGTCTGGTAGTAGGAAATCATGTGCTTCCTGCAAAACTTTGTACTTAAGCTCTGAATATCGAACCAAATAAATTATTCCCTTATAGTATATCAGACCATTCAAAATTATGTAGTTATCATCTCCCATGATTCCATCTAATACATCACAAGAAAACTTATCTTTGGCATATTCAACTAGTAGCATGTCTTTCCAATTTTTAGCAATGTCCATGAGAGAAAAAGAACGTCTTCAAGATAATGCATCTGCTACAATATTATTCTTTCCTTTCACATATTCAATATAAAAATCATAATCTTGGATATTTCTTACCAACTTTTTTTTCCTTTCATTTATATCCTTTTGGGTAAGGAAGTATCTTAGACTATTGGGGTCAGATTTCACCACAAACTTGTTTCCGACCAAGTATTGTCGAAATTTGGCCAAGGCATGCATGATGGCCAACATCTCTTTTTCATATATGGAGTAAATATTTTCATGAGGCTGCAACTTTATTCTCTCAAAGGCTATAGGGTGTTTTCCCTGCTTTAGGACAACCCCTACTCCTCCACCTGAGGCATCACATTCAACAACAAAAGGATTAGAAAAATCAGGTAATGCAAGTATGGGACAACTACTCATTACCTATTTCATTTTTTTGGAAGGCATTTTCAGCCTCTTCATTCCACTTGAAATCATCCTTCTTAGTCAAATCAGTGAGTGGAGAAGTCAACTTGGAGAACCCTTTCAAAAACTTCATGTAGTATGTACATATTCCAATGAAGCCTCTTAATTCTGTGATGTTTTTTGGTGATGGCCATTCTAAGATAGCCCTAATATTTTCCATGTGAACTTTCACTCCATCTTTCCCAATAAAGTTCCCAAGATATAATATTTCTTTCATCCCAAATTCACATTTAGAAATCTTAGCATACAAATACTGTTGTTGCAAAGTTTTCAACGCAATCTCTAGGTATTGCAAGTGCTCTTTTCAAGTTTTACTGTAAATGAGAATATCATCAAAGAAGACTAAAACAAAAATTCTAATCTTCTTGCAAAATATTCTATTCATACATGCTTTAAATGTAGCTAGAGCATTAGTTAACCCAAATGGAATAACAAGAAACTCAAAGTGACCATAATGACATTGAAAAGCAGTCTTTTGTACATCTTCCTCCTTCATTCGAATTTGGTGATAACCATATCTAAGGTCAATTTTGGAAAAGTAAATATCTCCAAATAGCTCATCCATGTGCTCATCAATCCTAGGAATAGGATATATATCATTTATGGTCTTCTTTTTCAAAGCTCTAAAGTCTATACACATCCTCAAAGTTCCATATTTTTTCTTTACCAACACTACTGAAGAAGCATAAGGGCTAGAGCTTGGTCTAATGAGTCCCAACTCTAAGAGTTCTTGAATGGACTTCTCAATCTCATATCTGAACTTCTTGGGATGTCTATAAGGTGGTATCTGAATGGGTGAAGTACCCTCCTCCAAAACAATGTTATGCTCAACCCCCCTATCAGGTGATCTACCATGTGGAAGATCTCTGAAAAAAATCTCATATTTGTGAAAAAGTGTCTCTATCTCCTTTGGGTGTTTAAAAACTCTAATTTTTGGCTTGGGAGAGGTGATATAACATTCAGCATCCCATTCTATATCACCATGCCTCAATATATATCCCATACTATTGCAATTTACTACCTGTTTTGGGTACGTGTGATGCCCTCTCACAACCCTTAGTACACCTGTTGAATCTTGAAATTTCATTTCAGAAATTTGATAATTTATTGAATGCTTTCCTATAGAATACAACCATTGCACTCCCAAGACTACATTAGTATCAGAAACATCAACCACATAAAAACTATCAACAAAAGTATAGTTACCTATGGTGACTTGCAGCTTTGGAACCCATGTGTTGCATTGCATTATGTTGTGACCTGGAATGAAAACTATGAAGCCATTGAATGGTTCACTTGGTATATTTATTTTCTCCACCATATCTGCATCAATGAAATTATTTGTATCTCCTCCATCTACCAAAACTGAATTTCTTTGTCCCAATACCACACCCTTGTATCGAATAGTGTGATAGCAAGGCACTGCTGAAAATACTGCCATTCTTGCTTTGTCCAGTGAAGGCTTATTTTCTTCTTGTTTTTCTTCTTCAAGTGTTGTCTCATATGCCTCATCTTGATTTGAAATGTGCCCTTCTTCATCCATACCCCCTTTATACTCATATTATCAAAAAATACTTTTATGTATTGAGCTTTTCCTTTAGCACATTTATGCCCCGGTTTCCATGGTTGGAAACATGTGAAGCACAATTTTTTCCTTTGAAGTTCATCCTTGTTTTGTCCTTCTTTCTTATTATTTTCAGATGTATCTCTTTGCCAAAACTTCTTATCAGGTGCATCCTTTTTCCAAGGCTTTCTTTCAAATCTGAAGTTGGGCTTGGGAGGAAATCTTGTTCTAGGAAGCACATTTTGAAGATCTCTAGTCAAGCTCATTACATTATTTAAGTTAGTAGGCTTGTGGGATTTGACCAAACCTTCAGTGAACAGAAATACTAACCTTCTCATAGATACAGTATCCACCTTAACTGATAATCTTTGGAATTTTGATGTATACTCAATAGAAATCCCTACCTGCTTCAATTGTCCTAGTTCTTTGAAAGACAATTCTAGATCTTTTTGCTCAAACCTTTCTAATACCATGTCAACAAATTCCCCATATGTTTTAACCTGATCATGACCCAAGTTTTTTAGTCCATGGAACCACCATTCATTGGCATCTCCATCCAAGTGCAAAATAACCATATTTAAATCATTTTCTTCCACCATTGGATTCAGCTGAAAATACACATCCAAATTTTGCACCCAAGTGTTAGCAGAACTTTGAGATGAGCCATCAAAAGTAGGAAGTGGAACTTTACCTATGCCACAATTCAATTCTTCATTTTGGTGTAGAGACTTATTGTCCTCCTTCTTTTTTATTTTGTTTTCCATGGTGAAGTACTGCTCAAATGTTATACTTCTCCTACACTCTTCATCCAATTTAGCCCATTATTTTGTTATTGTATCAATTTCAAATTGAATGTTAGTCTCTTCTTTGGGAATAAGAAATCCAGGTGTAGTAGGCCTTGGTGTGCTCTGAAATTCATGGGGTCTATTATGAGGTCCTATTCGTGAGAAAATGTACTCACCCACTGTCTTCTTTTCTGCTGATTGTGAACTACCACTATCTCTTATTATCCCTTTGCTTCCCATTTGACTGGCCATCAATTCGAATCCCTTTGCTATCTATTGGGTCATGTCCTTGGATATTTCTTCAAACAGGGGTTTATAAGTTTGAGATGCTCCATTTTCTCCTTAGTGTATTCTTCTCCCTCGTGAGCCATAGCTTTAGTCAAAGGTACCTTTTTTTCTTCTAGTTCTTCGTCTACAAGCCGAGCACCTTCCAATTCAAATTATAAGGGTAGTGGTTTATTTATTTGAATACGTGTTAACACAATCAGGTTCCAATGCCATGCTATGATACCACTTGTAATGTCCCTTTTTGTTTTTACCAAAATGCCCAATTTTCCAATTTTTTCATAATTTTGGCTCTTTACTAGTTTTAGTGTCTTGGTTTCCAAATCAGCCCAATTGCTCCAAAATATTCAGAGAAGGTGTATGAATGATATCACAACTTAATTATTATGTTCAAGGATGTATTTTGGCCCTCCAATCACTTCTGCAAGTCTCTATTGAATTCTTAAATTGAAGCAGAGGATGTGTATAATACATTATCAGATACTCATATCCATAACCAATCGACCTCCCATGGTTGTTATCACTTCTTTCAATCAGATATAAAAAAAACTAGTTTTGGACCCTTGGGGAAATGAGGTGTAGTTTGCTCCAATTTCTATTAAATTTGACCTAATGGCCACAAATTCTTAGTTACTGAACATGAAACCCATAATATACTTTAATGACATTCCATTTATTCATAAATCATCAATAGTTTAAACATCTATTTGAATCCATCAAGATTACAAGAGTTTACAACAAGGTAGTGAGGAAATGGAATTGTTTCTTCATTATTGAGAAATAATACATGAGATTTATTGGCCTTTCGACCTGAGAGATTTATGAAATTAAAGAGAAGAGAATTTACATCAGAATACAAAATAATTTATCAAGAGAATCTCCCTCAAAGAGATGAATATCTCACCAAGTGCGCCTCGCTCCATAGAGTTGAAATATGGTGAGAAAACTTGAGATGAAAGGAAGAACAAGCTGAACTTAATATGTACACGAGATTTTGTAGCTTGCACCTGTAAATTATGACTCCATTGAAGATCCTTTAAATAACTGAGTGGCCTCTCCAAACACCAACTAGGATGGGAAACTTTCACCCTCGAAATTGGCTAAGGCATGAACTAGTCATCCACTAGCTCTCTCTCTTCACAATAACATTTTTCACAAATGATCAAAAGGGCCTTCTTATGGCTGATCCATGAATTTTCACAAATTAAGAAAAGTGCCATTTTCTTAATTTTCGTATTGCTCGTCTTCCATTCACATATCATGACATATATTTCATCCACATATCATGATATAATAATAATAAGTTTTTTTTCTTTTTCCTCAAAAAAAGACAATATTTTTTATAAAGTATTTGTAAAAGTAGTAAAAAAAAAAGAGCTTAGTCTCTGATAGACCCTACAGACTAGTAAAGACATAACCGAACATAAAAGTAGACAGATATGAACTGACAGTTAAACAAAACGAAAAATAGTCGATGAACCATAGATCATCTCGAAGAATAGTCCAAACAGGTAAGGGGGCATGACCACCCTAGCAAAAAAACTGAGCATCACCGAGACTATCAGCAGTTATACGAAGGCATCCAGGTGATCCTGAGCTGCAACCAGACCGTCAGACGACCATTTTCCAAAAAAGATGTAGCCTACATCTGCCTGCATAGCTAGCTTAGATAGATAGTCTGCCTAAGAGTTCTGCACCTTGAAGATATGGGAGAAAGAGAGCTCATGAAAAGAGTTTATCAATCTCCTTGAACGTTTCAACCATGAGTCCAGTTGTAGAATGAGAATATGATGCAGACTCAACGCTCAGTCGATAACAACCTTGGAGTCACCAAAAATATGAATTCCATCAAGACCGATAGACTCAAAGAAATGCATCAGCATACACAATGATAAAAGTTCTCCTTTGGAGTTGGATCCAAGACCACGGTTCATCCACATCTTGTAATAGCTACGATCCTCCATCATAAGAATGGCACTAACAGCGCAAAGACTAGATGCAACCTGAGATGCACCATCGAAGAAACCTACTAACCTGTGAAACATGGGACACTTCCTTCGGCACCCTATGTTTTATGCGAGCTCTGTCGCAAGTAGACAGATCACCGATGTATTCTGAAAATTCTTTTATACATCTAACTTCAATATTTGTGTAACACAACCTCTTGCCCTCAAATATGATGAGGTTTCTACATCGCCAAAGTTCCCACGGGATGAAACATGGCAGAGTATGCCAATCCAGGACCTTGTACCGCCAAGAAGTAAAGCATGAAGAAAGAGAATCACTGTCCCAAGGGGACACTTCATTGATCATAGACCCAATGAGCTTCCAAACAGATCGACAAAAGCAACATGAGACAAACAAATGAAATATACTTTCAACACACAGACCACATAATAAACAAATAGCTGGGTTGATCGCACCCCTGCGAATAAGATTATCCCATGTTAGAAGCTTGTTTTCCATCGCCAACCAACAACAAATGGCAATTCGGGGGGTTAATTTCCATCCCCATAACTTGTACCGCCAGGCGTGCAGGATTGGAAATTCATCCACTAGATGTTGATAAGCCAACCTCGCCGAGATCCTACCCGTAACCGTGTCATATGACCAGCATAATCAATCTAGGGATGTGTCCAGATTTATCGCCCCCGTCTTTAACCCAAGAACATATGCCGACCATTCTACTTCTAGAGTTCTATATAGTCCCAACTATGCAACATTCAACAATCCCTGAAGGGATGACCCCCTGGCTGGAGCTGTAGCACTGTGATAAAGGGAGAAAATCCCCTTGTTGTGTAGTAGGAAAAGCAGATCTTGTGATAGCACATAGGTGTAGGGGCCCCCAACTATTGGGTCTTCGCCCACTCAAACTGCCTTGCCATCCCCCTTCAACCAAGCCAGCCAGGATGAGAAGAGGTTGAAAGCCCCAAGAAGACCAACCCAAATGTTGGAAATGTACCTTCCAGGATTTTTGAAGCATCTCACCCATTATCTAGTTGAAGTGCCCCGTATGTATTTTTATTTGATAACCTACAACCACATATTGTCACCGAAGAAAACCAGCCAGAGGCTTTTTTCTCTTAAAGCCAAAGAAAAGTGATGCATGTTCTTCAAACCCCATCCCCCCTTCTCCACAGGGTAGGCGATGATATCCCAACGAACCAGGTGATTTTTGGTCTGCTTCGCATTTCCATACTAGATCAAAGCCATAATCATCATCCTAAGATCTTGTGATAGCACATAGGTGTAGGGGCCCCCAACTATTGGGTCTTCGCCCACTCAAACTGCCTTGCCATCCCCCTTCAACCAAGCCAGCCAGGATGAGAAGAGGTTGAAAGCCCCAAGAAGACCAACCCAAATGTTGGAAATGTACCTTCCAGGATTTTTGAAGCATCTCACCCATTATCTAGTTGAAGTGCCCCGTATGTAT
>LPNX010054661.1:0-67662 GCA_001517045.1 Pseudotsuga menziesii
CCCTCTTTTCCTCACTTAGTTTGTTTTGAGCATTGTTTCAGTTGCTTTATTGTACAGGGTGACCTATGGCCTTAGTTTCCAGGGCCCTAGCATTTTATGCGTCTATTGTTTCTAACTCTTCCTGAGTATAGCTTAAGGGGGGGTGTTGGAGACATCTACCATCATACACACTCTTTCAGTCAAAATGGCCTAGTAGACATCAAGGAGCATTAATTACCATCATCCCAGTCACTCCCACGCCTACCTACAGTCAAGGAGGCTAACTTAGCCTTTCCTACAGTCAAGGAGGCTAACTGGAGCACTCCAGGGGTGATCTGAGTGACATTCATGCACCTAATTGCTAACTGGGGGTTACTTTCAGTTCAACCAATCAGTTACAGTCAGTTAAGGTGCCTCCATGCATTAAATATATTATTTAATCATTATTTATTGATTATTTTATTATTATTTAATGAACTGGAGTGAACTAGGTGCCTTCACCACTTCTGATGGTCAGTTCAGCTTCAGTTAACCTCATCAAGGTTTATTGGAGTCATGCAGTACTAGCACTTGATGGTTGGTTGCTATGACATGTGTTTGATATCCTTCAGTTGAGATTAAGTCATTTATTCCACTCCAACTTCAGTTAGGATTGGTGAGTCAATTAAGGTTTTTTTGTCAAGTGGTTAACTGAGTGGTATTGCATGGCAAAGAGTCAGTTAAGCTAGACTCATGCATGAGAATTCGAATTGTCCCTTATTTATTCGAATTCTTCATTGAGTTAAGCTATGGCTCATGCATGGGAGTTGTAATCCTTTATTGTTTATATAATATACAGAGAGGAAACCTATTTGGTTCCTGAAAATTTCCAATTCATGAGTAATTGTTAGTAATTCTTTGATGAGATTGAATCTTAGTTCCTAGATCAATGTGCAAGAATTAATAAGAAGTTGAGATTCAATATTATGTTTTTTCCTGAAATGAGTGCAGGTTTAATATTATGTTTTTTCCCTATGTTGGTACTTTTATAAATTTTGGAAAAATATTAAATATTGGGTTTTAAGACAATGTCTCAATCATGATGAAAAAAAACATCAAAAGATGTTCCAAAGTATTCATAAGTGGCATATGATATTGGATAGATAGGGGACACTATGTTCTTCCCTCTAAAAATAATCTTTATTCATCTATGACTTATTATATTAGATACATAGGGGACAATATGTTCTTCCCTCTAAAAAGAAGATTTTGTATATAAAATATTTTGTGATGCCTTTATTTTTTTTTATTTTTTTTATAAAATCAAGAATATAAATAAATAAATAATATTTGGGTCTCTAAATGTAATGGTTATCATGTCCTTTAAAAAAAGTTGAGATTTAATATTATGTATTTGTCCAAAATAAAATCATGTTAATCAATGCCCTTATTCTTATTTTTACCATATTCACTTTTATAAAGTTAAAAATCTAAATAAGTAATAAATAACAAAATATCTAAAACTCAAATGATATGGAGTGGTTATCATGTCTTAAAAATAAGTTGATATTTAATAAATTTGAGTCTCTAAAACTTAAATTATATGAACTGGTTATCATGTCTTAAAAGAAATTGAGATTTAATAAAATATATTTGCCCAAATAAAAATATATTAATATCTATATAACTATTAGCAAAATATTCAAATATGTCTGTTTTTTAATTTTCCAACATATTAAATAGGTCTGTTTTTTAAATTTGACAAAACATTAATATATTATTGCCTAGAATATTAAATATGGAGGCTTTTAAATCTAAAATCCTCCACCATTAATCTTTCGTAAACATGTATTTATTTACATGAACAAGCTATAAACAACAATTTGAGTTCCTTTTGAATTAGAGATCAGGGCACTCTACCTACATGTGAAACTATAGTTATTAATAAGACATTCGGTAATATGCACTGCAGAGATGTATTATATCCGCCCCACTTCTACCCACTCGGAAATCAAACAATTTTCTATGTAAATTTCAAACCCCCCAACTCAATATACATATCCAACTTTAGTAAGGAAGAATAAAATTAAAAAAACCCACTAAGGCTAGAAAGCGTAAATTACAAATAAAATACCTACATCTTCACACGTTCTTTGAATGGATCCCACTAACCTGTGAGTGATCGATCGGGATTTTGAGAATAGAACCACCTCTTTTTTATGGGATTTAAGAATTTGAATTATTACATATACAATATGAAACTAGATTTTCCTTCTTTGGATGACCCAACCAACCTAGGAGAATCATTGCTTTCTTCATCCATGAACAATAAAATTTTCAACTTCAATATCCATTTGAACAAAATCACTCATATTTCTGTCAAATTTTGATCCTATTGTATGCTCAGGTTAACCTTAATGCAACATATTGCAAATTCCAAACAAAGGGTCTTTCATACACAGGGCACTCTCAAATTGAGATCTAGTCCTCCTAGGGTCACTAGGATTTCCAGCTAATTCCCAACCTGCATGAATGGTATTTTCTACCCATTTTGGTCTTGCAGGACAGTCAGGATCTGCAATTAAATCATCATTATCAGACATATCAGAATCAGCAAACTCATTTGTCTCTCCACTTACATCCAATGGATCTGGTGGTGAAGAAGACTCTCCAACTTCAACTACTACTAAAGGCTCTTCTTGGAACTGAACACTCCTTTCAATGAAGGATTTGCTTGTGCTCAAGTTGATGAGCTTGTACCCTTTTGAATCTTCAGAATACCCAACAAATAGGCACTATTGGATTTGGGGCTACAAAGCCTTTCTCTTTTCAGTTGGAATTCTAGCCCAAGCCTTTGAGCCGAAAATCCTGAAATGGGTCACATCTGGCTTGTGCCCACTCCAAGATTCGAAAGGAATCATACCATAAATCTATTTACGAGGCACCCTATTCTTCATTTAGGATGCACAGTTTATAGCCTAGGCCCAAAACTTTGGTGGAAAATTCTTAGCCTCCATCATACAGGTTGCCATCTCCTTCAGTGACCTGTTCTTTCTCTCAGCAACACCATTTCATTGTGGTGTGTAAGGGATCGAATGCTACATATGAATACCTACATCTTTACAATAATGAATGAAATCATACTTGACATACTCACCGCCATTTTCAGATCTGAGGATCTTGAGTCTCCTCCCTGACTGGTTTTCAACCAAGGCCTTAAATACTTTGAAGAGATTAAAAACTTCAGACTTATGCTTTAGGAAGTAAACCCAACAATACCTAGAAAATTCATCTATGAAGGTTAGTGCATATTTGGCTTGACTCATGGACATATGAGGAAATGGACCAGCAACATCACTATGGATCAACTCAAGAGGTGCAGAGGTTCTCTCAGGACTAGCTCTCTCAAATTTGTGCTCTGGGTGTTTTCCTAGGAGACAACCTTGACAGACTCACTTGATAATATTGATCTTTGGTAACCCTGTGACCATATCTTTTTCACTCAGATCAGAAAGATACTTATAGTTAATATGGCCAAATATTTCATGCCAAATATTGCTTTCCTAATTAGCATGAATCCGAAGAGCAGAGGGGTTTGACTAGGGTAGAAAATGGGAAAACATGTATACCTTCGAAGTGTGATGAACAACACCTTTTCCAATGAATTTACCATTCGAGATCTCTGTGGTATCAACATCATCTAGGGAGAAGATGACCTTCTTTGGAGACCCTATGTGAGTCATCTGGTACATAGACAAGAGGTTAGAGGCAAGACCTAGAACATACAACACATTATTGAACTTACCATGGTCAATATCGATCCTTCCTTTCCCCAAACTGTCAATGAGAGAGTCATCTCCAAACACTATTGGTGGACCTTTCGACATGTCAAGAGAGGATAATGCCTCCTTGGTCGAAACCATATGTCTAGAAGCTCCAGAGTCTATGATGAAGCTAGGTGAGCTTGATGTGCCAGCAACCAAAGCATGTACTCTCTCTTTGTCCTCTGAATTTGATCCTCCTTCCCTCTTCTTTGAGCAATCAGGAAGGGATATGTTATTCTTCTCTAGAATTTGGGTCAACATGTCAATTTGCTTCTTCATACAGAAGCTCTCAAGATGATAACCCTTACTACAGTATGCGCACTTGCTCATTTCTCCTTTGTTCTTCTTCTTATGGAAGTTCTTCTTGGAGCCTTCGGGCTCCTCTTGAGACTTGTTCTTGTCTCTCTTTTACTCAGGTGGCTTCTTAGATTTCTTCTTTCCTTTTGAATTCACCCTCGAATCTCCAACAACCAAAGCTTGGTATTTGGAAGGTTTGATGGTGCCCATCATCACCAATTTATCTTGTTCATTTGTGAGGGATTCCATGAACTCTGCAAGCTTAGGAATCTTCCAGGCTCGAGCTATCAACTTGGTGGCATGGAAGGTTGAAAAAAACACTGAATATTCAGGGAAAATCTTCGAGAGTATGGCCAAAACTAGTTGCTCTTCCTTCTTTTCAATTCCACAATATTTTAGCTGCAAAACAAGGGCATTAAACTTGGAAAAATAGAGTTGCAAGGATGCAAAGCTGCTAGGACTCAAAGAGATCAATTCATTCTTAATTTGATTTCCTCTCATCTCATATGTCTTACCAAAAACATCTACAAGCTTCTCCGATGCTTCATTAGGTGATGTCAATCCATGAATATGGAAGAGGAGGTCTCTTGAAATGCTCAGACACAAAACACCATAGGCCTCATCCCTCCTGTTGTGCCATTTTATTTTCTCTATAGCTGCATTGGGATCTGCCTCAGTTTCCATAGCCACCCTCTAGAGACCTTTCTGTCTCAACAATACCTCCATCTCAGCTTTCCATTCAAATAAATTTAATGGATTCAAGATGATCTGCTGAGATTGATCCATAGCTCAGAAACGGTGCCCTTCAGTTATCAGAATATGCTCCCAGTCAAGATGTCAAACCTGCAATAGCAATATGGAAGGAGATAAATCAATCTAAAAATTCTTTGATACCATGTGGAAATTGAAACCAAGTGATAGAACAATTACACTCACAAAATTGCTAATCAAACATGCAAATTTTATCAACAAAGGAGACTGAAATTGGAGCATAACACTAATCTGTATTGAATAAGTGTACAATATCCAACTTGTGAAGACATAGGATTTTGCAACATATAATTACATGAGTGATTCAAATGCATAAGGATGTCATTCAAAATAGTCAAAAAGTAGGCTTACTAAATCTAGTCAAATCCCCCATAGGTGCATAAAGCAGCTTCCAAATCCACTTAGAGGCTCATGAATTAGAAAAGTCAAGTAGGCAAGATAATAAGAGATGGAAAGAAAACTCATACATGCATTTATTAGGAGAAATGGATGGAGGGTGATGTGGGAAAAAAACAAGTCAACTACACCTAGTCTTGCTTTCCCTTTTTCCTTATTTCTAAATAAGATAGGAAGCTTTGTAGAAAAAGTATATATGCGCTTTAGAGGATCCGGAATAAAGAATACATGCTAAATATGGTTTTCAGGAGATTTCCCAAGTGCTTCATGACTCAGTCTTAGCAATTTTGACTTCTATGACATGTAGAAGACAACTTGCATAGAGTGGAATATAGGAAACTAGGCAAATAAGACAAAAATGAATTAATTAATGTCTAAGGTAGGTAACTATGGGTTGATTATTCTAACACCCCCCCTTAATCTTGACTTTATGAGTAAATATCAGAAAACTATAGGGCCTAGCAACAAGGCTTAGTCACCCTTTACATAATGCATGTCCATTTAACCAAGGAAAGAGGCAAAAACCCAGTGGGAAAATCCTCCCTTAAACATGGATAGTAAAACAAAATTTGAAAATATTCTCATCAATCATGCTTCACAGCATGATCAGCAACCCCCAGCAGTGATTTGAGATTGTTGAATGTCTTCTCACAAAAACATTTGGTGAAGATATCTGCTACTTGTTCTGAAGATGCACAGAATAGTAGGTGAATGGTGCCATCATGCACAAGCTCTCTGATGTAGTGCATATGGATCTCAATGTGTTTGGTTCTCTGTCTCTGAACTGGATCATTGTATATTCGAATGGTGCTCTAATTATCACAATAGATAATAGTTGAAAACTATGATTTGAAGCCACACTCACCAAGTATTCGCTGCAGCCATAAACATTGAGTTGTTTCATTTACAACTCCTCTGTACTCTGCTTCTGTAGATGAGAGTGCTATGGCACTCTGCTTCTTGCTTGACCAGATGATTGGTACTTCTGCAAGAATGAAAACACATCCTGATGTTGAATTTCGATCTGTGTTGTCACCTGCCCAATCACTATCAGTAAACACAATCAAATCAAGATCATATTTAGCTTTGTAGAAGCTCCCATGAGTTCTTGTTCCTTGAACAACGTTAAGGATCATTTTGGCTACTCTGCAATGGATATCATTTTTCTGATCCATGTATCTTGAAGCCACACTAACTACATAAGAAATATCAGGTCGAGTGTGATTAAGGTAAATCAAACACCCAATAAACTGCCTATACAGTGTATTATTTACCATATGAGAAGAACCTGCTTCTTCAAGGTTAACTCTTGAAAGGAAGGGAGTCTTTCTTGTCTTGCAATATTACATGTTGAACTTTTTAAAAAAATCTAAAGCATACTTTGACTGATGTACTTTGATTCCATGTTGGGATTGAGAAATTTCAAGACCCAAGAATTGGCTCAACAATCCCAAATCAGTCATAGAAAAGGCATGGTTCATTGCATCATTCAAGGAGGCAATATCTTTCTTTGAAATTCTTGTAATCAGAAGGTCATCCACATACAAGACAATAATCATCAAAGAACCATGAATCAGCTTCAAATAAACATTAGGATCATACTTGCATCGAACAAGACTCAATGATAGCAGAAAGCCATCAATCTTGGCATACCAAGCCCTGGGGGCTTGCTTGAGCACATACAATGATTTCTTTAACCTGCACACAAAATATGGATTAGAAACAAACCCTTGAGGTTGCTGCATGTAAATATCTTCAGTGATATTTCCATTTAGGAAAGCACCCTTCACATCCATGTGATGTACCTCCCACTGCTTCGATGTTGCAATGGATAAAGCTAGCCTTATGGAGTCCATGTTTTCCACTGGTGCAAAGGTTTCATTGTAGTCAATACCATGTACCTATGAGCAACCCTTGGATACCAATATTTCCGTATATTTCAAAAGTGAACCATCAGTAGCAAACTTAGTCTTGAAAGCCCACTTACATTGAACTAGCTTCCTCCCTGGGGGAAGATCAACCAGTTCCCAAGTGTTGTTCTTCTGGAGCGAGCTGAATTCTTTTTTCATGGATATTTTCCATCTTGGATCATGTTCTGCATCTTCATATGTCTGTGGGTCTGATTCAACCATCAGATAGAACTTCTTTGCAAACAAAGTTTCTTTCATACACAGGGCACTCTCAAACTGAGATCTAGTCCTCCTAGGGTCACTAGGATTTCCATCTAGTTCCCCAGTTGCATGAATGGTATTTGACTCCCATTTTGGTCTTGTAGGAATTTCAGGATCTGCAATTAAATCATCATTATAAGACATATCAAAATCAGCAAACTCATTTGTCTCTCCACTTACATCTAATGGATCCGGTGGTGAAGAAGACTATCCAACTTCAACTGCTGCTAAAGGCTCTTCTTGGAACTGAACACTCCTTTCAATGAAGGATTTGCTTATGTTCAATTTTATCAGCTTGTACCCTTTTGAATCTTCATAATACCCAAAAAATAGGCACTCTTGGCTTTGGGGCTGCAAATCCTTTCTCTTTTCAGTTGGAATTCTATCCCAAGCCTTTCAATCAAAAATATTGAAATGGGTCACATCTGGCTTGTGCCCACTCCAAGATTCAAAAGGAGTCATACCATCAAGCTGTTTATGAGGCACCCTATTCTGGATGTAGGATGCATATTTTATAGCCTCAGCCCAAAATTTTGGTGGCAAATTCTTAGCCTCCATCATATAGGTTTCCATCTCCTTCAGTGACTCGTTCTTTCTCTCAACAACACCATTTTGCTATGGTGTGTAAGGGATTGAATGTTGCATCTGAATACCTGCATCTTTAAAATACTAAATGAACTCATATTTGACATACTCACCACCATTTTCAGATCTGAGGATCTTGAGTCTCCTCCCAGACTGGTTTTCAGCCAAGGCCTTAAATACTTTGATGAGGTCAAAAACTTCAGACTTATGCTTTAGGAAGTAAACCCAACAATACCTGGAAAATCCATCTATGAAGGTCAGTGCATATTTGGTTTGACTCATGGGACATACGAGGAAATGAACCAACAACATCACTATGGATGAAATCAAGAGGTGCAGATGTTCTCTCATGACTAGCTCTCTCAAATTTGTGCTCTTGGTGTTTTCCTAGGATACAACCTTGACAAGATCCCTTGGAAAACTTAATCTTTGGTAACCCTATGACCATATGTTTTTCACTTAGATCAGAAACATACTTATAGTTAAGATGCCCAAATCTTTCATGCCAAAGCTTCCTTGCCTCATTAGCATGAATCAGAAGAGAAGAGGGGTTTGAGTAGGATGGAAAATGGGAAAACATGTATACCTTCGAAGTGTGATCAACAACACCTTTTGTAATGAATTTACCATTCGAGATCTCTGTGAAATTAACATCATTAGGGAAGAATATGGCCTTCTTTGGAGACCCTATGTGAGTCATTTGGTACATTGACAAGAGGTTAGAGCTAAGACTTGGAACATACAGCACATTATTGAACTTACCATGGTCAAGATCAATCCTTCCTTTCCCCAAACTGTCAATGAGAGAGTCATCTCCCAACACTATTGGTGGACCTTTCGACATGTCAAGAGAGGTGAATGCCTCCTTGGTTGAAACCATATGTCTAGAATCTCCAAAGTCTATGATGAAGCTAGGTGAGCTTGATGTGCCAGCAACTAAAGCATGTACTCTCTCTCTGTCCTCTGAATTTGATCCTCCTTCCCTCTTCTTTGAGAAACCAGGAAGGGAGATGTTATTCTTCTCCAGGACTTGGGTCAACATGTCAATTTTCTTCTTCATACAGCAGCTCTCAGGATGATAGCCCTTATTACAGCATGTGCACTTGCTCATTTCTCCTTTGTTCTTATTCTTCTGGAAGTTCTTCTTGGAGCCTTGGGGCTCCTCTTGAGACTTGTTCTTATCTCTTTTGCTCGGGTGGCTTCTTATATTTCTTATTTCCTTTTGAATCCACCCTCGAATCTCTAGCAACCAAATATTGGGCTTCGGAAGGTTTTATGGTGCCCATCATCACCAATTTATCTTGTTCTTGTGTGAGGGTTTCCATGAACTCTGCAATCTTGCTATCAACTTGGTGGCATGGAAGGTCGAAACAAACACTGAATAGTCAGGGACAAGCTTCAAGAGTATGGCCAAAACTAGTTTCTCTTCCTTATTTTCAATTCCACATTATTTTAGCTGCAAAACAAGGGCTTTAAACTTGGAAAAATATAGTTGCAAGGATTAGAAGCTGTTGGGATTCAAAGAGATCAATTCATTCTCGATTTGATGTCCTCTCATCTCATCTATCTTACCAAAAAGACCTACAAGATTCTCCCACACTTCATTGGGTGATGTCAATCCATCAAGATGGAAGAGGAGGTCTCCTGAAATGCTCAGACACAAAAGACCATAGGCCTCATCCCTCCTGTTGTGCCATTTTATTTTATCTACAGCTCCATTGGGCTCTACCTCAGTTTCCCTAGTCACCCTGTAGAGACCCTTCGCTCTCAATAGTATCTCCATCTCATCTTTCCATTCAAAGAAATTAAATGGAGTCAAGATGATTTGCTGAGATTGATCCATAGCTCAGAAATTATGCCCTTCAGTCAGCAGAATATGCTCCCAGTCAAGATGTCAAACCTACAATAGCAATATGGAAACAGATAAATTGATCTATAAAGGCTCTGATACCATGTGGAAATTGAACCCAAGCGATAGAACAATTACACTCACAAAATTGCTAATCAAACATGAAAATTTACCAAGGAGACTGAAATTGGAGCATAACACTAATCTGTATTGAATAAGTGTACAATAGCCAACCTTGTGAAGTCATAGGCTGCTGCAATATATAATTACATGAGTGATTCGGATGCATAAGGATTCCATTCAAAATAGTCAAAAAGTAGGCTTACTAAATCTAGTCAAATCCCCCATAGGTGCATAAAGCAGTTTCCAAATCCAGTTAGAGGCTCACGAATCTGCAAAGTCAAGTAGGAAAGTTAATAAGGGATGGATAGAAAACTGATACATGCTTTTATTAGGAGAAAATGATGGAATATGATGTGGGAAAAAAACAAGTCAACTACACCTAGTCTTGCTTTCCCTTTTGCCTTATTTCTAAATAAAACAGGTAGCTTTGTAGAAAAAGTAGATATGTGCTTTGGAGGATCCGGAATAAAGAAGACATGCTAAATATGGTTTCTAGGAGTTTTCCCAAGCGCTCCATGACTCAGTTTTAGCAAGTTTGACTTCTATGACATGTAGAAGACAACCTGCATAGAGTGGAAGATAGGAAATCAGGAAAATAAGACAAAAATGAATTAATTAATGTCTAAGGTAGGTAACTATGGGTTTTTTATTCTAAAAAAAATATTATTGAATAACATAGATCATTATTAATAATATACAACAAAATCATCTCTTATAGTTATTGAAGAACCAACTCGTCCCTTTTGTTCCCATGATTGTTTATAGGTAGGTATTTATGAGTCATTTGGGTCTAGATTGAGTGGTTGTAGGATGGAGCATTATCCCCCCTCCTAGATTCTATCCTTATCCCCATTGTTGACCTATCTTTGTTCCCTAAAGAATCTATGATTTACCCTATTTACCATCCTCATAATGAGGGGAAGTATTCAACAATTTTCCATAGGTGTTGTAACCAAGAAAACAAAGTAATCACTTATGAACAACGAACCCATCCCTTTCATTACCAAAATTGTGTTGATGGTGAAAAGCTTGAAAAGACAAATAATATTCATTACAAGTGAGGGAAGACCATAGGACCACAAATTTATAAAGGACAAGCCAAAATATTAGAAATGTTTCCTTTTCCATTTCGATGGGGTATCCAAGGGAATTTCTAGTGAAGTGACATAAAGAAGAACAATCCATAAACATTACCTCCAAGCCATTAAAAAAATTATCATGGGATTGGGAACAAAAAACTACCAAGTTCAATTGAACTGAACTCAAGTTTCTCTAGATCCTGAACGTTTCAAACTAGCCAAACCAAGCTGCTAATTTTTTTCATAAAAAGAAATATGATGCAAAATATACACATGTAATTATGTTTTTTTTTTCATGTGGTTCACAACCTCTAGAATAAAGGTCAGGGCTCACTGCATCCACAATAATAATTCTAGAGGGGCCACCTGAAGGGGCCTCACCCTATCAGCTCCAATTTTGGGATCCTAACCCTGAAGGACCTGAAGAATTGGATTCGTGAGAATTGAACCTCCGACCTCAATATCAAACAATATTTGGATTTTGAGGATGTTTTAGTATCTACACTATAATATATATATATTGTAATATACATTGGTATATACCACTAAATATTTTGAATATTTAATAAGGATTTTGCATGTATAAATTAGACTTATGGAAATTTATAGTATATAGATTGATGGAAATTAAGATCTTTGGTTTATATTTAACAAGTAAAATTTTATACGTGTGTCATATTTGTTATTTATTTAAATATATGTGAGGTGTTCCTTATACTTCCTTAGTTCCAAATAACAAGATAATTTAATAAATTCATTTAGGGGCTCAACATGTCACCTACTAGGAATTGAATCAGGGCAATGAAGGTAATAGTCATTCCTCTCAACCACCCAAGCACAGGTGCATACACTACTGTGGATACTAGAATATACACTAGTGTATATACCTAGTTACATTACATTATATACATTAATGTATATAGTTGTATATACCTAGTTACCTATATACATTAATGTATATACTATAATGTAGCTAGGTATATACAACTATATACACTAATGTATATATTGTAATGTAACTAGGTATATACACTAGTGTATACACCATTGGATGCACTATCGTACTGTAACTAGTATATACACAGTGTATATACTAGAATATACACCAATGTATACAATCAAAACACCAATGGATGCACTACTATATTCTAACAAGGTATATACACTAGTGTATATTCTAGTATATACATCAACGTATATACCTAGATATATACACTAAGGTATATTTTAGTATATACACTTTAATATGTATACTGTAATGTACATTGGTATATACCACTATATAATAATTAATGTATTGTTGAAAATCCAAGCACAAGTGGAGAAACATGTATTTGAAAACTAGCTAAGAGTACTGGTTGCTAGTCTCTATAATAATAGGAGAGTGCCATGTGTATGAAAGACCCTATGATTTATAATACATGATGTTGGTCTCCTATTATAATCTAAGAGTATTGGTTGCTAGTCTCTATAAAACATGTATTACATGGTTTGCACTCTCCTTGTTGAAAATATGTATACTGTAATATACATTGGTATAGAGACCGACAATTCCTATCTTTAATATAATGCTGAGATTAAATCAATGACCCACACACCATCCCATTCATGTCTATTTTCCTTGATTTTCTCAATTCCCTATAAATGGATATGTAAACAACAAGAATGTTATATAGCAATTGAATTATCACAATAAAAAAACAAATATTTTTATGAAATACTAATTCCTTATTGTGTTTTGTCTAGCATAACTACTTTTAATGTAATCAAGGGTTTTTCCATTATAAAATTATGATGAACAATTATTTTACAATATAATTGATGTCTACAATAAGAATGTCCATCTAGTTGTCATGAACAATATCCCGATCATGATGAAGAAAATCATCAAGAGATGTACCAAAGTATTCATGAGTGGCATAGGATCTTGGACAATATGTTCTTCCCTCTAAAAATAAGCTTTTGGATATAAAATCTTTTGTCATGATGTTATTCTTTTTTTTAAACCTTTATCCCTCGTATAAAGTCAAAAATATATATAAATAAATAAATCTTGGTCTCTAATAATGATATGTAATGGTCATGTCCTAAACAAAGTTGAGGTTTAATATTATGTTTTTCCCCAATATTAAGTTTTTGCCTAAAATGAGTCTAGGTTTAATATTATGCTTTTTCCCCTAAAAAACATCATGTTAGTACTTTTATAAATTTTGGAAAAATATTAAATATTGGGTTTTAAGACAATGTCTCAATCATGATGAAGAAAACCATCAAAAGATGTTCCAAAGTATTCATAAGTGACATATGATATTGGATACATAGGGGACACTATGTTTTTCCCTCTAAAAATAATCTTTATTCATTTATGACATATTATATTAGATACATAGGGGACAATATGTTCTTCCCTCTAAAAAAAGATTTTGTATATAAATTTTTTTGTCATGTCTTTATTTTTTTAATAAAATCAAGAATATAAATAAATAAATAATATTTGGGTCTCTAAATGTAATGGTTATCATGTCCTTGAAAAAAGTTGAGATTTAATATTATGTATTTGTCCAAAATAAAATCGTGTTAGTCACACCCTTATTCTTATTTTTTCCATATTCACTCTTATAAAGTTAAAAATCTAAATAAATAATAAATAACAAAATCTCTAAAACTCAAATGATATGGAATGGTTATCATGTCTTAAAATAAGTTGATATTTAATAAATTTCAGTCTCTAAAACTTAAATTATATGAACTGGTTATCATGTCTTAAAAGAAATTGGAATTTAATAAAATATATTTACCCAAATGAAAATATATTAATATCTATATAACTATTAGAAAAATATTCAAATATGTCTATTTTTTAATTTTCCAACATATTAAATAGGTCGGTTTTTTAAATTTGACAAAATATTAATATATTATTGCCTAGGAGGCTTGACTATACATTGGATCCATTTCCCCTCAAAGATCCAAATATTCCAAGTAACAACCAAAAATAAAAAAATCCCTACTACTACTAGATGAAAACAAAAGGCTCGGGCCATTAGGGATTCACACAAAACACAGGTTGTCTGCAGGGATGTGGGTATGGATGACATGTTGGGGCTCTCGCTAAATTTCTTGATGGGGAAATTTGGACCATGGATGCCTTAAAATGACTCTATTGATTCATGGATTTCAGATATGTGGCTTCCCATGCTACACTACATTCTTGAAGTCTCCTTCCTCTACAAAGGCTCGACAATATTTCATTTTAAATACGAGAGGGATGCATCCAGAATAATTGCTGGGATTTGGCTCTATAGGAGGAAATCATAAGGACAACTCTTCCCATATACATCATTTTATCCATATGGCATCACAGAAATCATATCATA
Organism: Pseudotsuga menziesii; assembly: GCA_001517045.1. Lineage (NCBI taxonomy): Eukaryota > Viridiplantae > Streptophyta > Pinopsida > Pinales > Pinaceae > Pseudotsuga > Pseudotsuga menziesii. The sequence goes on from LPNX010054661.1 coordinate 14,431, forward strand.
TTTGAAAATGAACAGCTCAACACACATTACATTATACAATCCATATTAGTTGGACTGTGGATCTTGAAGCATCCACTGAATCAAAAAATAAGATCCATCCCACCTCCATTATTTGATTTGATTTATCCTATGGGCCATTTTAACAGAGCGTCGTCTCAACTACATCGGTCTATTTATGGAATTGGCATGGTGCTTTCCATATCTCCATCACATCTTTTCCACATATGGATGGGTTGCGGTCAAGGATTGAATGCACACAATGGGTTGTTGGCAATAGTTGGACTCATTCATTTTGCTCATATCAGGGGTATCCATTCTCTACAATTTTTTGGTGACTCAAGAATTTTTGTGGATTGGGCTCGCCGCTTTAGTGATTTAAAGGTTACTTTGTTGTACTGGTGGAATCATCGCATTCAGAAGCTTCAAGATTCATTTCACTCTATTAGTTTCCATCATGTATATTGTAGTTGGGTTTTCACCCTAGTTATGTGCTGAAGCTCCTTCATTCTGTCTAAGGGACAGAAAGGTAGAGATCAAATGGATAAATATAAGGTGCAAACACACAATTAGTAACACAGTAAAATGTAATAAAAAACAAACTAAAATAAACAAACAATATGGCAAATATACCTTCACTCTTCTTTAAAATTGGGCCACTGTGCCTGACTTGGATGGTACCGCCTCTCCACATGATTGGTAGTATGGAGGGACCCTCAAAGTAAAATATGGGGAGTTGGTGGGGCAATGGAATGATTGGAAAATGAAGTGAGTATTGTGAGAGAATTGATTCTCACCCTACTCACAAAATAACAGAAAAATCAAGGAAGAAATAAGTGGTGAATCTTGTGATGGAGACCTCCACACTATTTTATAGTTTTTCTTGTCTTTTTCTCTCTTTTAGGGTTTTGGAACCCTATTTATGATTTTAAGCCCTATTTAGGGTTTTTAACCCCCTTTGTGGGTGTTTAGCTCTTTTGAGGGATTTTAAGCCCTTTTTTGGGTTTTTAATCCTTTTTGAGGGTTTTTAGGCCCTTTTTTATATTTTTTGATTTTTTTGAGAGAGCATAAGGTTAAACCATAGTTATGGAGGTAAAAAATGAGGAAAACATTATATGAAAAATATGTTTGTATATGGTTTAGGTCATATAGAGCTAGTTGAGCAATTTTTTACGTTAACAGATTGCCTCCTGATGTGTGAGTGCAGGAGCTCATCATATGGCCAACGGATATCATACGATCATTGGGATAGTGGAGAGACCTGTGAAGAAGCGACGCTTCCTCGTTCGAGACACAGTATTTTGGTTTTTGTATTAATGTTGGTTCCCATCAATGGGTGAGATATAAAGAATATGTGACATGTAAATGGACGAGGCAGGCATACCCATGCTCGTAACAATGTGAAAAGAATAAATAATGGGATCAAGGATCCAAAATAAAGCATTCAATCATATACAACTGTCGTTACATAATGGTGGCCTCACTGAGGGGATGAATATAATGTTGATATAAAGAACTAATACATAGGACCCATGTCATTCTCATGGAATACGATATCTTCACAACTGATGCTCTGTTGGATCTGGAAGTTTACACAACTATAGGGACTCACTGATGGAGATTCAGAGTCTCGGTGGTACAATACGCCACATCAATCATGAATCTATACAGAAGCACTAATTTGGGGGTTTCTGAATACTGTTTCTAACGCAACCCAAAAATCAAAAGGGACATGAACCTGCCTAGGTCCCTTAACAGACTCACCAATGTGTTAGAGTCAGGTGACAACCGAGGTCTTCGACCAAATAATGTATGGACCAATACCATGCACGACTCTCAATAGTGTGATAATGTAGCTGAAGTCGAGCATATGAGACACAACCATCGCAAGAGGCACTAATGACTCCTCTCAAGTGGTCCAAGGAACTCATCAATAAGGTTAAAGAAACTATGATACAGGGACCTTTGGGTCTATCCTATGGAATAGATGTGTTTTTGTCGATAGAGGGAGACCTGCAAATGACCAAGGAAATAGTGTTTCCATGACCATAAGCATGAGGGGGATAATCCAAGATGTGGGACAATCTGGGGACTGACACATTGAGTGGGGGAACAGGGGCAAGGAATCATGGGAGACTCAAACTTCCTTTGTTTAGAGTAATGACAACATGGATGACCTCACAAAAAATGAAACTGACTCATGGGAGAGGGATCAAAGTTGTGATACCAAAAATGTAACTACAGATGGGAAATACTGAGGGGGGTAATTGGACTAGTGATATTTAGGGGGTCTGAGGAAGACTCATCACAAAATACTCTGAACAAAGGTGACCCAAGTGGGGTAAAGCTTCCAAACTATAATATATGGGGTGGAGCCAAAAGACACCGTTATGATATGATCTCGTGGATTTTTAGCGATCCCGAGAAGGTAAATGCTCGTTGGTTTTTTCATGTTTAGAGAATCTAAAAACAAGAAGAAGACTCCAGTGTGGTATCTTTTTCATATGTATTCTCATGAGTCCGAAAAGGGATAAAAGTGTGTGTAGGATATCTCTCCCAACCTTTTGGGAAGGAACACTTCTTTACCGTTGGTAGTCCAATCAGGCCAAAAAAGGTTAAACCTGTACTCGATGGACGGTCATTCAAAGAATTTTACGAGCATGAACAAAAACAAGTTTTCTTGACAATATTTTCATAATGAGAAGGTTGGAAAAGAGCGTAAAGACAACCCATGGTGAGATTTTTCATAGAGTTCGGTCTCAATTCCTGAGAAAGCATAAAAGGATGAAAAGGGAAACGTTCCTGGCTTGAGTGATGAGGTGGAACTTTTCTTATGGTAGTCTACATAGTCTGCAAAAGGAAATAAATGAGGTTATGTAGACGCCCTTTCAAGTACTTTAACGAGTGGGAAAGGAAGCAAGGCCGCTCGACGATCTTTTCATTCATTCAGGAGTCAGAAAAGAGATTAACAGAAACTCCATGATGGGGATTTGTGTGGTGCATTCAAATCGAGGTGGTTTTCGGTAATTGGCCCAAAAAATTCATTATGAAAGTGTGAGACAAGGGTCTCATCAAAAGATAGAGGTCGAAAAACCGAATCCGATGATGCAAAATAAGTCCCAAACGAACTTTGGATGGTTCTATAGTGCTTGAAAGACTCAAACAAACCCAAGGGGGCCTATAAACAGAGGGGGACCACATGAGATATGTCATTGTTACTGTTCAGTGCTGAGTTGGAGTGGAGGACCCCAGAGCTTTTTTTTTTATTTCTTCCATTTATACCGGTCGATTTCTAATTTGTGACTTGTAGGTAAGAGCATTCGTCCAAATCATCATTTTCATTTATACAACTATGCACATAACTGTAAATACATATAGCAGTCCCGGATACATAAGAGTACAATGGCCATGAATAGGCATGATACAAAATATCACATAAGTGGTCATTGCCACGTACAATATACATAGATCAAAATCTCCATGATGAATATATATAAAGGATCATGATCTCCATAACGGCTGAAGATATACAATGGATCAAGATCTCCATAATAACTGGAAATGTCTGACATATACTAGAATAAAGTCATGAGAGCCGAAATCTCATGAACACTAGCACAATCAAGGAGGTAGCATATAAGAGATGCCACCAATCTGGAAGGTCTTCTACCTAAACTGCTACGAGTACAAGTCCTACTATGTGAATAGAGGTGTCGAGGTCGAACATAGTAGTCCATCGTCTGATTACCGGTCATTGACGTATACCATTAACAGACGTGAGATCACCCACCGATAATGATAATGGGAATCAAGGTACTAGAGTGCAAACTGACAAGTGTGAATAAATGTGTTGAGGTCGAACACTTGAGAGGATCCATCAATTAGGGGACATTGATGTATTCCCAAAAATTGTCGATGGCGAGAGAACCTGCCACTGATGACTGAAAGTCTCAAGGTACTCAAAAATGACTCTAGATTCCAATCCCAGAATAAATGATCTGAAGTCGATGGGATGAAATCCACTGGAAGGAGGGAATTAAGGCATCCCCCATCATCCAACATGAGGTACTCAGCAAAGCTGTATAATGTGGAAGGACTTGATCATAAGGTGCACGAACCAGTAACTGTACTGGGAATGGCCGACATGCAAAGTAAAGATAACTGAGGAATGGCTGACTCAGGTTTCAAATTCCTTCAAAAAAGAGCATAATAGCGAATGGTGACTGAATAAAGGTAGCATAGACTCGATATACAAAACTGGGACATCTCTGTGACACAGGAGGCATCAACAGAGGCTCCATGGGGACTGGAAGCTTAACCAGTCGGTGGAGATAGACTCAGATAAAATGAGTACAGCTCCTAAATTCAAATTATAATCCCAACCAACGGATGTGATATACAGTGCTCTATTCAAAGGCGACATGACTCGACAGCTACCAAAATATAACATCTTTCCTTGTCTGGCTTTTTGGTTTTTTGGTTTTTTTGGACTTCTTCAAATATTTAAAAAGCTTGAAAAAGAATAAAATTGCTTTATAGTTACAGACTAGGAGGAGACGAGTGTCATATGGGAAAATAGACTAGTTCCAAGCAGTGGAACATACCTATGCTCAATGCAAGGATACATGTGTAGGATAGCGATACTCAGGGGAAAGTCCCCTCTCGATAAAAATAGGGAAACGAGCAGCAAAGGATATATGAAATGGCTCTGCATGGCTAGACATGAGACAAGCTCGGGCTATATGTCTGAAACTCAATGTCAGGGAAGCCGGCGTAAGGCTCAATAAGGCAGGCAAAGCTCATGATAATGCAATTACAACTTGACATAAGGGAGTCTTGAGGGAAATAGGCCAGCAAAATATCAAGAGGAGTATGAGGCTCTTGCGAAATGTCATAGCAATACTATACAATAGACTCCCACACCCTAAGGGACAAAATGTTGGCATGGGCACCAAATGCAAATAAGGCGCTAACTAGGGTACCCATGTAAGGTCAAGCTCTACCACTCACATCATGCCACTTCTAAAATAGCAAGAAGTTTCTGTGACATAATAGAGTGGGTTTGTACCTAAGCCTATAATGAAACGGTCATAACCTCATGCAAAATCCAAATGGTGATGAAACCTAACCTATATGCCAATTTAGACATGATACCTGAAATTGGCATGAACGGGTCAATCCAACAACTGAATCGGTGCTCAAAAAGGTCTCCTACATCATAAATTAGTCCAAAAATGGTCCAAAAGGATTAGAAACGGTCCAAACTATAGAAAAGGGGGAAAAAATTTCAAAAATTTGAAAATTTTCTATAAAGCGTAAAAAATTCAAAACATTATAAAACATTTGAAATTTTTACCCATTTGAGCTCAGAACTTCAATAACGAATTCCAGGAGATACAGCCGGCGGAATCCACTACCGTTTTTTCCAGGTACTTACCCATGCTCTACTATTTCATTTTGATGCAAATTTTGTCAAATTCCATGGTGTATTTAGGATTCTAGGCCAATCTAAGATGCGCGCCATGGCCCACATAGAAATCGAGGGTTTTTCCATGTATAGGGATGGATTAACGTGGAAAACACCCTCAAAGTCACGTACATACGCGGTTGTTTAGCAAACAGTCGCGTACATACGCGGCTGTTTAGCAAACAGTCGCGTATGCGACCGCGCTCAATGATTTTTAAGTGTTCTAATGGATCAAACTCAAATTTTATTTGAAGGATGGTCCTAGAATGGAGAGAACATGAACATGGTGATTTAGAAGAGGTAGTAAGGGCAGATCTAATGGCTCAACAAGCGTTACGTGCATGCGGGCTTTACAAATTTTGGTGTCTTGGTGGCTTAAGAGCCAAACTAAGACTGTTGTAGATGTTAGTGGACTACTGGGATCCAAACTCAGAGTCATTCCAGATAGACAGGATGTCCCTCACCATAGAAGTGGAGAACATATATTTTATTACTAGACTTTCCCGACAGGGGGAAGTGGTGAACCTATGCTCTCGCGAGCCAGGAGGTGGCCTGAATATAGATGAGTAGATTGCGTTGTACTGCTATCCGGACACGGAGAAGGTGGGGAGTCAGATTCCAACTAACTCCATACAGGTATTGGGCCTAAAGGCCATCATACTGACATTGGGTAGGATAGCAAGCTTATCTTCACTCCACCAGGCTTCACGACCTCTGATGTTCTATGCAGTGGACTGCATGAGACCCACTGTGTACGATTGGAGCACTGCACTACTGGGAAACATGAAACACTAGCTCAGTGAGTGCAAGATGGGCAGGGTGCGAAACTTTGGTTTCAGTAGCATACTGAGCACGTTTTTCTTTGAGCATGTTCCAGGTTTGATCCCTAGAGTTGACGTTCCTCTACACGGGGTTTGAGATTCGGCCCAACAGCATTGGGTGAATGCGATGCATAGACTAGGTGGAGGTAGGGTTTCCAAACCCTATCCAGCTGATTTCTTTCCATGGTGGCGACGATAGATAGTTGCCATCAATGACTACCCCTATGCAGGGTTAGATTTCTGGGGATACTTGGACATGCTGCTACCACCAGGATTGGCATATAGTGACATTGGTAACGAATCGTAACCCTCTTTTTAAAAAAATTTGAGTTATTAATTTTTTTGTGTTTTCTGATTATGTGGAATTGAAAGACATGTTTTTGGGTGACAATACATAGTGACATCTACCATATGCATGCAGATGTGGGACCACGGCAGCCTGAAGGCTTCCCTTGTCATAGATGAAGGGGAAGAGGGGACGATATCATGGGTGTGGTTGCGGAGAAGACACTCCAAACCATTCATACCAACTTCGTGAGACTGACACACAGAGTACCCATGGTGCAAGTCGAGGACTTGCCTGAGGCCACGCAGTGCCATGTGTTGGGTGTACCATGAGCATGAGTGTGGCTATTTTGATGGCTAACTAGAGCCGTAGTCACATTCCATGATCACAACCCCCTCCTCCTCCACAGGCTTAGATACCTGGGAGTGATACATTTTTTACTACTGTGTATTTATATTTTGGTGGCTCGAGATCCCCATTTTTGTATTATGACACTATGTATTACCACATTTTGGATGTTTATAAAAACTTTTATGATAATCAATTTATTTATTTACATGTGTAAAAATTTATGTTTGTGATGAGCTTATTGTGTATGAAACAAATGCCAATCTAACACATAGTTAGCATATGAGTTAGCAACTTGATTATTAACTCTTGGAACATGTATGTATGTTATATTGTCAAATTGTCGTTCTAATAATCTCACACATAAGAATATTCTTAATAATGTTGGATCTCTAACATGGTACAAACCATTAAGTTGTGACACTACTAACTCTGAATCAATTCGTACCTCAAGAGAGAGAATGCCATGTAAAATGGCATCCCGTAGAAGTTCAATAACAGCACTATATTCAACAACATTGTTTGAAGATGGCCGTAAACATATGCCTCCTGAAGACAATACCTGACCCATAGGAGTATAAATCACCGAAGCAGCAAAGGCTGAGTGTTGAGTGTGATGGCTCGCACCATCCGTGAATCCTATGAAGGTGGAAGATTCCATTGACATCTGCCAAAAGAAACAGAAACTAATCACAAACCCGATCACCATAAGAAAAAGACCTACCTATGCAAAACTATACAATAATATACAATAACCAGCCTTGGCTGAAAATCATGCATAGTACTTTTTGAGATAGAGCCCATTTCTAGGCTCCGCCAAGGTCATTCCCTCATAATCCACTAACTCATAAGTGCCCTTCTCTAACACATGTTTAACGACATAAGGACCATGCCACATGGGGTTAAACTTTCCTGCCCCCACGGGTTATTTCAATTGATCCCACAAAAGGACCAAGTCTCCTTCACTAAACCTCCTTGGACGGACAGAATTATCGTACTGGACCTTAACGCGATGGTCATTTACTTTTAGAGCCACCAAGGCATCTCAGCGCTGCTCATCAAGTTTCTCTAGGTGGACCAAATGCTCCTCCAACGGGGAAGTGTCTGGTAAGAGCTCTATGGCTAGCTTCAAAGAAGGAATCTCACACTCAACTGGCAATACTGACTCCACTCCATGTACAATTTGATATGGAGAAAAACTTGTGGCAGTCTTAATAGCAGTTCTATAAACCCACAAAGCAGCATATAACATAATGTGCCAATTATTCTTGCTTTGTGCAATGGTTCATTGGAGAATGGATTTGAGTGATTTGTTCACTAATTCTACCTGTCCATTCGCTTGAGGGTAGTAAGAGGAGGAATGCTCTTACTTATACCCTAACTTTGATGTCAACTCTTCCATCATACGATTCTAAAAGTGCGAGCCATGGTTAGTGACAAGCTCTTTCAGAATACCAAACTGAGTAATAATCTGGTTGAATACAAAGTGTGTGGCTATCTCACTGTCGGATTTAACTGTAGACATAGCCTCAGCCCATTTCGTGAAGTAGTTAATAGCCACTATGATATGATGATGCCCCCCAGCTGAAGCTGGGTTACGATACATAAAATCAAGCCCCCACTTAGTGAAGGGACTGGCGGTGATGATGGGATGTAACAGGGTAGGTTTCAAGTGCATATTACATGCAAACACCTGGCAAGGATGGAACCTCTTGACTGCATCTACAAAATCCTTAAAGATCAACGACCAGAAATAACCCGCTCTTAAGATTTTTTGGGCTGTAGAAAGCCCATATAAATGACCACCACACGCCCCTCCATGGAAATCATTCAGCACAAGCTCAGCCTCCTCTTGAGTTAAACAATGACGTAAAACAGAATCTACCCCACGGTGGTACAAAGTGTTATCCACTATGAGGTAATTCTTGGATACATGATGTAATCGTCATCGTTCATCCCGTGAGAGGTGAGTAGGGACCTTCAATGTTTGTAAATATATAATAATATCCCCATACCATGGGTCTAAAGTTGAGATTAAGAATATGTGCTCATCGATAAACGTATCTTCACAAACCAACTCCTAGGCTTTGCTTGGGAAATCTGATATAAGCTTCGCAAAAATTAACAATTTCTTCGATTTTGCCAAAATAAACTTGAGATCGAATTCTTGCAAGATGACAATCCATTTATTATATTTTCCCCTAATCATCCTTCGAGTGAGGACGAATTGAAATGGATTGACATGGGCTACAACCAAGGTCTGGCGAAGGAGAATATAATGTCTCAACCGTTGAACTGCATGTACGGTAGCTAAGGCAAGCTTCTCAACATGGGAATAATGAATCTCCACATCAATAAGATTTCAGCTCAGATATTATATGACATGCTCTTGGAGCTCCTCATCCTCTTGAACCAAAACTATACCAATCGTCTCCATGGACGCGGCCATATAAAGTAGAAAATCACGGCTATAGTCTGGGGGACTAATCACCGGGGCTGATGCTAGGGATCACTTGAGCACATCAAAGGAATCCTGGTCTTGCTCATCCCAACAAAACGTGGTTTCCTTCTTCAAAAGACGCATAAAACCTCTAGTCAAATTTGAAAAATTGACAATGAATCTTCATAAGAAGTTTTCCATGCCTTGTAAACATTGAAGATGTCGAATGTTTTTCGGGGCAGACAACTGAAGTATTGCCTCAACATTCAAAGGGTCGACTCTTATACCCTCTTTAGAAACAATGAATCCTCATAAGCGACCAAACTTCACACAAAAGATGCACTTGTGAGGATTTAACCTGACCAAATAATGGCGGCACCTTTCAAATACTAATCTCAAATGATAGGAATGATGCATTCTCATATGATAATGAGCAGCAAGGTCATCCAAAAACACTTCGATAATCGATTTGATATCGTGGAAGATCAAGGTCATAGCCCGTTGAAAAGTAGCTCCGGCATTCTTAAGGCCAAAAGGCATTTTCTGATATGCAAATGTTATCCCAAGGACAAATAAATGCAGTCTTATGTTGGTCCTCAGGTTTAATTTGTATCTGATTATATCCGGAAAATCCGTCCATAAAGGAAAAAACATCGCTACCCGCACACTCATCCAAAATTTGATCAATAAATGGTGTGGGGAAATTGTCCTTAGGACAAGCAAGATTCAAATCATGGAAATTAGTACATATGCAGATCACTCCCTACTTCTTATCAACCAGAACGGGATTTGAAACCCACTCCGTTAAGGGAACGAGATAGATAAAACCGGATTTCAACAGTTTTTCTATCTCTGCCTTAATTGCGGGTGCTTTCCTAAGATTCATTGCATGCAAGCATTGTCGAACAAGCTTAGCATTGGGATAAGTCTTAATCTCTTGTTCAAAAATGCGAGGGTCGATACATGGCATTTCGTTGTAAGACCAAGCAAAGATATCATGAAATTATTTAAACAACTCAGTGTATTCTTGAATCTCAGCATGGGAAGATTCTGCCCCAATATAGACATTCTCTATCCTGCCAGGATCGTGAGAGATATTGATAGGAATCATTGGAGATATCTTTGCCATGTTCACATCAGCCATCGGACCAGGAGAGCTTAATGGAACCATGGGACTACCAATTCTCTCACTAAGAACTTCCTTAAAGTCCTCATGCTCCAAGCGGTCAAGCTCGGGAATAAAGTAAGATCTATGATGCAACTCTTCCCATGGTGTCTCAACTCCAAACATGGCCTCAATAATCGCTTCATCTAAAGGAAAAACACTATCAAGGTAGTCGTGCGTGTGAGAATACTAAATTTCCCATGCAGGAATCACATATGGGTCCTCCTCCATCCACGAAGAGGAAGGACTAGGCTCTGTAACACATCCAAGATTATCTTGATAAGCTACCATAGTTGCAGGAAATAACACGTCCATCACGATGGGCTCACTTGAAGTGTTTAGTGTAGGAAGAATCCAAGTATCTTCCATATGAATCTTGCAAAAATACACTGATCTCAAAGATGTCGAAGCCTCACCGAAAATAGAACCTATCATAAGGACAAGTGCAGGACAACTAAAGCTTCCCATAAGGGATGGATACATGCCCACACCCACACTCCCAGTTGTCGGCTGAGAGTGCTCTACAATCGGAATTGAAGCTCCCAAAGATGCGGTAACTGGCAGATTCTTGAATGACGTTTGATCAATCGTAACTATCTTCTTGTTTATGCCATAAATTGTTTCCAGACTACAAGAAAACAAGCCAACATAATCTCAAATATCTCAATGAAACAAAACAGGGTTTTAGGGTTTTTCAAGGTTTTCTCGTTGTGAAGTTTGATGACAAGAGGGAATGCATTCATAACACAAATAAAAACTAAATCACAAGCATATAAAAATTGAGATGCATAACATAATAACCCTGTATCCAACAGAAAACAACACTGAAGTTCATCCACAAATGGCAAGCACTACAAGCATAAAAACTTTAAACTAGCAATGAAATTACCACTTGAGAAGCTAAAACAAGCTATAAATGAAGCCATAGAACAAAATTAAGGGTAAATGGAGCATATATTTCATAATCATTATTTCAAATACACATAAGAGTCATTTACTTAGCTTATGGACAAGTCTGATGACCTCCTCTTGCCAGCCAAAAAATCGAACCCCTCCGCTGTACCCTTGTCCATCTTTTATAACTACAAATAAGTAGTTCTATCTTCCCTTCATTAGGTCGAACTTGAAACTATCCAGTAGTTACATTAATTAACTTTCAACTAATTGACTAAAAATAGCAAAATCGGATTCCTCGTAAATATGGCGAATTTCTAAAAAATAGGTGTCAAAGAAGCTTCCATATCTTTTAATCAATGAGACCTGTGTAACAAATGAGAGAGGTTTTTGTGAATGTTTCCGTGATGGAAAAAAACACTCTTGTTTTTTAAACATTCATCTCCAATCAATCCGAATATTCCCCGCAAGATGAACACTAAAACAGGAAAATATTAAATATTTTTAAAACCCTGAAAATAGGTTGTAAAGATTAAACTGAATATTTCAAACCTTGATAGTTGTTGTAACACTGAGAGATGTTTTTGTGAACTGGTATCTCATGAACAAAAAACTCTTTTTTTTTTTTCTTTCTAAAATTCATCTCCATCATCTCGTGGTATGCATTCAATTTCAATAACCCAAAACAGGAAAAACAAAGCATAATTCTCAATAATCTTTGCATTTCAATATCCTCTTTTTCATCTGAAATTGTCTCTACAGGTGCAATCTTTTCAGCAACAATTATCTCCTCTGGTACATCATTTTCAATAGGCTCAGTCTCCTTAGTTTGAAAACCATCATCTTGCTTCTCTTTTGAAGATTGAATTCTATCAAAACCATCTACAGTAGCTGAGCTCTTAGCCTGCTTTAACTTATGACATGAATTTTCAACAATGTTTCTTTCAGAGGAAACCTTTCAATTTCCAGAATGAATCTTTTCAGTTGAATTAACAATGCATTGGCGTTCTTTTGAAACTTTCCTTGTATAATACATGTCATTAGTTTCCAATTGTGTTACGTCTGTTGATCTGTGAAGAGATTTTTCAGCTGTGGCTTGACATCTTAGGCTCTCACTGTCAATTTCTTGCTTTTTGTCTGATGAAGAAACATGAGTTTCCTTTGGTTTCTTCACTTCATCCTTTTTGTGTTGGCTTGAGTTACCACTTTTTGCAACTACTGCATCTATCAGCCTATTGTTAATTCCCACACACCTTTCTTGGCTCTCTTTTTACGGGCTTATTTTTGACAGTTTGACCTTCTTCTTCCCATTGTCACATTTCTCATTATTTCTATTCTTTGTTCCAATATGACTGTCAGCATAAGCCTCCTTAGTGATTATAGGTTCCATTCCTCTCCTTATTTTCATCCAGTAATTGTGTGCTCTTGCTTAGCTGACCACAATCTTCCAAGATTTGACTACCCTGAAAAACTAATTTACTCTTTTTCTGTTTTACTAATCTCCAATTTTGTAAATCAAGCACGATCTGATTAGATTTCTCATTAGAATGCCTCTGAACATTCCAAATTTGAGAGGCATTTGGAATTCCAGTTTCCCCATCAGTGCCATTTAACAATAAAGGAGGTGAATTTGTTGTCTCGATCTTTTCACCAGCTCCCACTGGAAGTTCTAGATTCAGAAATGGCCGTGGATTATGATCTTCCATGATGCAGTCCTCATAATCATCCACCGTTAGAGGTTTTCCATGGTGCAAATCCATCATAGAATCCTAAGTTCCATCCATTCCACCTGCAAGTAAAGAAGGCTTCTGGCAAATCGTATAATCTGACATGCTCTTGGTGACTGTCTTTACTGAACCATTATTTGGAAACCCTTTGTCATCAGCTTGCAGTTCATTTGAATGATACTTCTTCAACAGACTATTATTCTCAAAATTTGCTATGTTTGCTCTGGGGCCTCCTTGATCAATATGTAAATCTGGCGGAGAAATTTCAACTAAAAGAAACCTGGTCCCTTTTAACCCATGAAAAGCACTTCCAACAAGCATTGAATCAACAAGATGATAGAAAAAGGATTTGCGTTTGACCATCAAAGCACCAACATCAATTTCTTCAAGATGAGGGAAGCATGACAAATGCCCTTTCCTAATTTTTGCTCTGAGATCATCAATAGTAGGGCCAGATGGGTGTCCATATTAGTGTCTACAAAGATCAGAATCATTGGTGTACTATGGCTGCTGCAAGTCTGAGCTTCCATTCCCATTAAAAGAGGAATATTGTTCATTTCTCCCATTGCATCACCTCTTTCTCCCACCATTTCAGCTGCCCCTGTTTCGGTCAGTCGTTAAGCTCGCATGCAGTTGGGGTTTTTCAATTTATGTTCTGCTTAGAATATCAATACAAGTGTTGGAATGCAATCACTTCAATGTTTAGGTGTCGAATTTCACATTCTATCTATCTCTAACTGTCCATACCACTTCAAACAATCGATGTTGGAAGCCCTAATTCCTCATTCAGTTTTAAAAAATATGATTTCTCATCAATGTGTTTCCCCCATGATTTTCAATATCCTTCATATCCTTCAGATCAAGAACATATTCCTGAAAATCCCTGCTTCATTCCACCCGTTTTCATCATTTACCCTCTGTTGCATGTAGTCGCCATGATCTGTCTCATATGATGATCATCCACCTGTTTCAATGATAAAATTATGCAAGACACGTATCAAATATAACAAATTATGTGATTAACACCTTAGGGACGAGACACCAAAAAAACCGTACTGAAAAATGATGATTTTGGCATTCACGACTTTCTTGTAGCGCTCTAGTGTATTAATTTTTCTCTTGCACTACAAGAAAGTCTCATCACATAACTTCACATCATTAGGCCACTAATAAAGTTTAAGACTTGTTTTATATGTTTAATCTTGAGCTTAGTGTCATTTATGAAACCATTTAATCCATATATACCTTGTAGAACCCTCAAGAATGAAATCTAAGAAAAATTTATAAAAGCAAGCTTAAAAATAAGAAAAATCAAAATCATGAAAATTAAAAGCTTGAACTCAAAATTAACCTTTATAAACAAAATTTTCTAGAAGCAAAAATACTAGCAAGGTTCAAAACCATAAATAAAAGCATAAAACTAAGGAAGACAAAATCATGACTTAACATCTAGCTCCTGCTACAGGATGAAGTCCTCCTTGTGAGGCTTCAAGAACCTGTAGACCAGTGCCTTCTTTACTGCTTCCTACTAATTTGCAAAATTTCCATTGGGTTATGGAGTTATTATTTTGTTTTACTCACACCGGTATATACAATGAAAATCAAATCTCTTTCTTTGAGGAACCTTCCATTTACTGAATCAAATTGTAATCCCATTTCCAATGTAACCAGGAAAAAACTTCATCAACCCACCAGAACTTGTTTCCAACTCCGAATATATATATAATCAGAAATATTGGAAAATATGAAGAGCAAAGATCTAACAACTTATACTCACCTTAATCAAATGGTGTCTCTAAAATAACAAATTTATAACTAAATATTGACTCTAAATAATCTGACACTGGATCATAAAAATTTCCAAAAGTTACCTCTTCCTGCTCTATGAAAAAGACAGGCTGTCCATAAGAATATTTTGTTCCATGAATATCAAGTAGGAATTGGCGATAAAAGACATCAGGATCAGCCTGAATTTGCTCCGGATTTTTTTGGATAGTATCATCAATAATATCAACAATCTGAACCTCATTTTCCACACTCTCTTAAAATGGATAACTATCATGCATTGGCTTTAGCTGTTCAAGGATAATAGACTGAATGCATTCCTGAATCTGTTGATCAGATTGTGACATATCACACACCTCACACATTTTTGGGTCTTTCTTTTCAATTTCATCATCATATTTATTAAAAATTAGAGCATCTTCATAATGATTTTGAACAACAAATTTATCATAACCATGAATATAAGCGACTTCTGAAAAAATTCAAACAGCCTGGTCTTCATCAATTTAGTATCAAAACAAAAAGGAATAGAATCTAATTCATCACAAAATTCTTGTCTTGGAACCCTAATCTCTTCATCATAATAAGGAGCATTCCGAGAAATTTCGAATGATGATGCTAAAGGTTCATATTTTCCTTCAATACAAAGCCGATCTTTAACACAACAATGATTTCCAACAGTTTGTTGAACAAGAGATTGATCTTCAAAAGGATTAGCATTAAAACGATTATTAAGACTATTGAAATCATTATGAGAATATTCCAAACTATGTCTACTAATCTCATCACTTGAATAATTTTCAACCTGACCTAAAACAACAACTTGATTATCGTAATGATCATGGAATTCTTCCTTGACAGCAATATCTGAAAATGCTACCTCTTCATCTTCAACAAATTCTAAAACTACAAATTCTTCATGATATGTTTTCAATCCTTGACTATACATATCATCATGATTTTTTGAATCAGAAATCGGATTATAAAAATCAGCCTGCTCACAACAGTCTTCAAAAAAGAATTTAGCTGAGAACACATACTTACATTGTTTTTGAAAACATGTGTGGAATTCTTTCAGTGAGGAAATGCTAGTAGCGGGAAGAGAAAAATACCATTGTCGTGCATCTTGCTCGAGTGAATACATGAACATCTTCATGAGCACATCTTCATGCTGTATAATTAACTAAACCATATATTGATGAAATCTGATGAGGTGATCTGAAGGATTATCCTTTTTGCTTTCTCTAAACCGTGGAAGACAATCTCCCCAAACATCCATAGTAGGTACTATATTTGGAAAACCTGGAACATTGGAAAAATTAAAAGGTGCAAACCTTCAAGCCAGAATGTCTTCGATAGACTTCGACCTCTGCATCTTGAAATAGTGGAGTCTCCAATCGATTTATCAAGATAGATTTTGTTTTTTCTCCTCAGAAAGAGGAAGGGGTGGCAGTAGTTCAAATTAATGAAGGCTGCATAAAGCTGGGGATGATTGAAACCTTCTAATTCTTCTAGATATTTTCAGTGAATGGTTTGGGTCTGAAACACCCAATTGCAAAGGTGAAATAGGTCTGTTTCTAGTTCCAATTCCCCTAGTAGCCACTGTGACAAATTGGTGAAAAGTAGTCTTTAAGATTTGTTGGTTTAAGTTCACCTCTTAAAACCAGTGAAATGGTAAGTATCCCAGGGAAAAATATGTTTTCAACTTCATTCCCCGGCAAGGGCGCCAAAGATGTTTATGCCTAAAATTGTTTCCAGACTACAAGAAAACAAGCCAACATAATGTCAAATATCTCAATAAAACAAAACAGGGTTTTTAGGGTTTTTCAAGGTTTTCTGGTTGTGAAGTTTGATGACAAGAGGGAATGCATTCATAACCCAAATAAAAACTAAATCACAAGCATAGAAAAACTTAGATGCATAACATAATAACCATGTATCCAATAGAAAACAACACTGAAGTTCATCCACAAATGGCAAGCACTACAAGCATAAAAACTTTAAACCGGCAATGAAATTACCACTTGAGTAGCTAAAAAAAGCTATAAATGAAGCCATAGAACAAACTGAAGGGTAAATTGAGCATATATTTCATAATCAGTATTTCAAATACACATAAGAGTCATTTACTTAGCTTATGGACAAGTCTGATGACCTCCTCTTGCCAGCCAAAAAATCGAACCTCTCCCCTGTACCCTTGTCCATATTTTATAATTACAAAGAACTAGTTCTATCTTCCCTTCATTAGGTTTAAATTGAAACTACCCAGCAGTTACATTAGCTAACTTTCAACTAGTCGACTAAAAATAGAAAAATCGGATTCCTGGTAAATATGGCAAATTTATGAAAAATAGGTGTCAAAGAAGCTTCCATATCTCTCAATCCCTGAGACCTGTGTGAAAAACGAGAGACGTTTTTGTGAATGGTTCCGTTATGGACAAAACCCTCTATTAGTTTTTAAAAATTCATCTCCAATCAATCCAAATATGCCCTGTCTCTAATCAATCCGAATATGCCCTGCAAGATGAACACTAAAAAAAGAAAATATTAAATATTTTTAAAACCCTAAAAATAAGCTGTAAAGATTAAACTGAATATTTCAAACCTTGACAGCTGTTGCAAAAGTGAGAGAGGATTTTGTGAATGGGTATCCTACGAATGAAAACCTCTTTTTTTTTCTAAAATTCATCTCCATCCACTCATGGTCTACATTCAATTTCAATAACCCAAAACAGGAAAAACAGAGCATAATTCTCAATAATCTTTGCATTTCAATATCCTCTTTTTCATCTGAAATTGTCTCTGCAGGTGCAATATTTTCAGCAACAATTATCTCTGATGGTACATAATTTTCAATAGGCTCAGTATCCTTAGTTTGAAAACCATCATCTTGCTTCTGTTTTGAATATTGAATTATATCAAAACCATCTACAGTAGCAGAGCTCTTAGCCTACTTTAACTTATGACATGAATTTTCAACAATGTTTCATTCAGAGGCAACCTTTCAATTTCTAGAATGAATCTTTTCAGCTGAATTAACAATGCATTGGAATTCTTTTGAACCTTTCCTTGTATAAGACATGCCATTAGTGTCCATTTGTGTTACATGTGTTGATTTGTGAAGAGATTTTTCAGCTGTGGCTTGACATCTTAGGCTCTCACTGTCAATTTCTTGCTTTTGTCTGATGAAGAAACATGAGTGTCCTTTGGTTTCTTCACTTCATCCTTTGTGTGTTGGCTTGATTTACCACTTTTTGCAACTACTGCATCTATCAGCCTATTGTTAATGCCCACACACCTTTCTTGGCTCTCTTTTGACGGGCTTATTTTTGACAATTTGACCTTCTTCTTCCCACGGTCACATTTCTCATTATTTCCACTCTCCATTCTAATATCACTGTCATCATAAGCCTCCTTACTGATTATAGGTGCCATTCCTCTCCTTATTTTCATCCAGCAATTGTGTGCTCTTGCTTAGTTGTCCACAATCTTCCAGGACTTGACTACCCTGAAAAATGGATTTACTCTTTTTCTGGTTTACTGATCTCCAATTTTGTAAATCAGGCATGGTCTGATTAGATTGCTCATTAGAATGCCTTTGAACATTCCAACTTTGAGAGGCATTTGGAATTCCAGTTTCCCCATCAGTGCCATTTAACAATAAAGGAGGTGAATTTGTTGTCTCGATCTTTTCACCAGCTCCCACTGGAAGTTCTGGATTCAGAAATGGCCGTGGATTATGATCTTCCATGATGCAGTCCTCATAATCATTCATCGTTAGAAGTTTTCCATGGTGAAAATCCATCATAGAAGCCTGAGTTCCATCCATTCCACCTGCAAGTAAAGAAGGCTTCTGGCAAATCGTATAATCTGACATGCTCTTGGTGACTGTCTTTACTGAACCATTATTTGGAAACCCTTTGTCATCAGCTTGCAGTTCATTTGAATGATACTTCTTCAACAGACTATTATTCTCAAAATTTGCTATGTTTGATCTAGGGCCTCCTTGATCAATATGTGAATCTAGTTGAGAAATTTCAACTAAAAGAAACCTGGTCCCTTTTAACCCATGAAAAGCACTTCCAATAAGCATTGAATCAACAAGATGACAGAAAAAGGATTTGCGTTTGACCATCAAAGCACCAACATCAATTTCTCCAAGATGAGGGAAGCATGACAAATGCCCTTTCCTGATTTTTGCTTTGAGATCATCAACATTCTCCGAAGGAGATGCTGAGAGGGCCAGATGGGTGTCCATATTAGTGTCTACAAATATCAGAATCATCGGTGTACTATGGCTGCTGCGAGTCTGAGCTTCCATTCCCATTAAAAGAGGAATATTGTTCATTTCTCCCATTTCATCACCTCTTTCTCCTACCATTTCAGCTGCCCCTGTTTCGTTCTATCGTTAAGCTCGCATGCATTTGGGTTTTTTCAATTTGTGTTCTACTCAGAGGATCAATACAAGTGCTGGAATGCAATCACTTCAATGTTTAGGTGTCAAATTTCACATTCCACCTTTCTCTAACTATCCAAACCACTTCAAACAATTGTTGTTGGAATCCCTAATTCCTCATTCAGTTGTAAAAACTCCAATTTCTCAGCAATGTGTTTCCCCCATGATTTTAAATATCCTTCATATCCTTTAGATCAGGAACATATTCCCGAAAACCTCTGCTTCATTCCACTCGCTGTCATCATTTACCCTGTGCTGCATGTAGTCGCCACAATCTGTCTCATACAATGATCATCCACCTGTATCAATGATAAAATTATGCAAGACACGTATTAAATGTAACAAATAATGTGATTAACACCTCAGGGACAAGATACCCAAAAAAATCGGACTGAAAAATGATGATTTTGGCATTCACGACTTTCTTGTAGTGCTCTAGTGTATTAATTTTGCTCTTACGCTACAAGAAAGTCTAATCACATAATTTCATATCATTAGGCCACTAATAAAGTTTAAGACTTGTTTTATATGTTTAATCTCGACCTTAGTGTCATTTATGAAACCATTTAATCCATATATACCTTGTATAGCCCTTCAAGAATGAAATCTAAGCAAAATTTATAAAAGCAGGCTTAAAAATAAGAAAAATCAAAATCATGAAAATTAAAAGCTTGAACTCAAAATTAACCTTTATAAACAAAATTTCCTAGAAGGAAAAATACTAGCAAGGTTCAAAAATAGAAATAAAAGCATAAAACTAAGGAATAAAAAATCATGAATTAACATCTGGCTCCTGCTGCAGGATGAAGTCCTCCTTGTGAAGCTTCGAGAACCTATAGACCAGTGCCTTCTTTACTGCTTCTTGCTAATCTGTAAAATTTCCATTGGGTTATGGAGTCCTTTTTTTTTAACTCACACCGATATATACAATGAAAATCAAATCTCTTTCTTTGAGGAACCTTCCATTTACTGAATCAAATTGTAATCCCATTTCCAATGTAACCAGGAAAAAACTTCATCAACCCACCAGAACTTGTTTCCAACTCCGAATATATATATAATCCGAAATATTGGAAAAAATGAAGAGCAAAGATCTGACAACTTATACTCACCTTCATCAATTGCTGTCTCTAAAATAACAAATTTATAACTTAATATTGACTCTAAATAATCTGCCACTGGATCATAAAAATTTCCAAAAGTTACCTCTTCCTGCTCTATGAAAAAGACAAGCTGTCCATAAGAATATTTTGTTCCATGAATATCAAGCAGGCATTGGTGATAAAAGACATCAGGATCAACCTGAATTTGCTCCGGATTTTTTTGGATAGTATCATCAATAATGTCAACAATCTGAACCTCCTTTTCCACACTGTCTTAAAATGGATAATTATCATGCATTGGCTTTGGCTGTTCAAGGATAATAGACCGAATGCATTCCTGAATCTGCTGATCAAATTGTGACATATCACACACCTCACACATTTCTGGGTCTTTCTTTTCAATTTCATCATCATATTTATTAAAAATTAGAGCATCTTCATAATGATTTTGAACAACAGATTTATCATAACCATGAATATAAGAAACTTCTGAAAAAATGTGAACAGCCTGGCCTTCATCGATTTTAGTATCAAAACAAAAAGGAATAGAATCTAATTCATCACAAAATTCTTGTCTTGGAACCCTAATCTCTTCATCATAACAAGGAGCATTCCAAGAAATTTCGAATGATGATGCTAAAGGTTCGTATTTTCCTTCAATACAAAGCCGATCTTTAACACAACAATGATTTCCAACAGTTTGTTGAACAAGAGATTGATCTTCAAAAGGATTAGCATTCAAATGATTATTAAGACTGTTGAAATCATTATGAGAATATTTCAAACTATCTCTATTGATCTCATCACTTGAATAATCTTCAACCTGACCTAAAACAACAACTTGATTATCGTAATGATCATGGAATTCTTCCTTGACAGCAATATCTGAAAATGTTACCTCTTCATCTTCAAAAAATTCTGAAACTACAACTTCTTCATGATATGTTTTCAATCCTTGACTATATGTATCATCATGATCTTTTGAATCAGAAATTGTATTATAAAAAGCAGCCTGCTCACAACAGTCTTTAAAAAAGAATTCAGCTGAGAACACATACCTACAATGTTTTCGAAAACATAGGTGGAATTCTTTCAGTGAGGAAATGCTTGCAGTGGGAAGAGAAAAATACCATTCTCGTGCATCTTTCTCGAGTGAAAACATGAACATCTTCATGAGCACATCTTCATGTTGTATATTTAACTCAACCATATATTGATGAAATCTGATGAGGTGATCTGAAGGATTATCCTTTTTGCTTTCTCTAAACCGTGGAAGACAATCTCCCCAAACATCCATGGTAGGTACTGGATTTGGAAAACCTGGAAGATTGGAAAAATTGAAAGGTGCAAACCTTTGAGCCACAATGGCTTCCATGGACTTCGGCCTCTGCATCTTGAAATAGTGGAGTCGCCAATCGATTTGTCAAGATAGATTTTGTTTTTTCTCCTCAGAAAGAGGAAGGGGTGACAGTAGTTCAAATTAATGAAGGCTGCATAAAGCTGCGGATGACTGAAACCTTCTAATTCTTCTAGCTGTTTTCAGTATCTGTTCTGGGTCTGAAACACCCAATTGCAAAGGTGAAATAGGTCTGTTTCTAGTTCCAATTCCCCTAGGGCCACTGCGACAAATTGGTGAAAAGTAGTATTTAAGATTTGTTGGTTTAAGTTAACCTCTTAAAACCAATGAAATGGTAAGTATCCCAGGGAAAAATATGTTTTCAGCTTCGTTCCCTGGCAACGGCGCCAAAGATGTTTATGCCATAAATTGTTTCCAGACTACAAGAAAACAAGCCAACATAATCTCAAATATATCAATAAAACAAAACAGGGTTTTTCAAGGTTTTCTAGTTGTGAAGTTTGATGACAATAGGGAATGCATTCATAACCCAAATAGAAACTAAATCACAAGCATAGAAAAACTAAGATGCATAACATAATAACCATGTATCCAACAGAAAACAACACTGAAGTTCATCCACAAATGGCAAGCACTACAAGCACTAAAACTTTAAACCAGCAATGAAATTACCACTTGAGTAGCTAAAATAAGCTATAAATGAAGCCATAGAACAAACTGAAAGGTAAATGGAGCATATATTTCATAATCAGTATTTCAAATACACATAAGAGTCATTTACTTAGCTTATGGACAAGTCTGATGACCTCCTCTTTCCAGCCAAAAAATCGAACCTCTCCCCTGTACCCTTGTCCATCTTTTATAATTAAAAATAATTAGTTCTATCTTCCCTTCATTAGGTCGAAATTGAAACTACCCAGCAGTTACATTAACTAACTTTCAACTAATTGACTAAAAATAGCAAAATTGCATTCCTGGTAAATATGGCGAATTTATGAAAAATAGGTTTCAAATAAGCATGCATATTTCTCAATCCCTGAGACCTGTGTACATAATGAGAGGGGTTTTTGTGAATTGGTCCGTGATGGACAAAAACCTCTCTTGGTTTTTAAAAATTCATCTCCAATCAATCCAAATATGCCCCGCACGATGAACACTAAAACAGGAAAATATTAAATATTTTTAAACCCCTAAAAATAGGCTGTAAAGATTAAACTGAGTCTTTCAAACATTGATAGCTGTTGTAAAACTCAGAGATTTTTTTTTGAATGGGTGTCTTATGAACACAAACCTCTTTTTTTTTTCTAAAATTCATCTCCATTAGCTCGTGATCTGCATTCAATTTCAATAACCCAAAACAGGAAAAACAGAGCATAATTCTCAATAATCTTTGCATTTCAATATCCTCTTTATCATCTGAAATTGTCTCTACAGGTGCATTCTTTTCAGCAACAATTATCTCTGCTGGTACATCATTTTCAATAGGATCAGTCTCCTTAGTTTGAAAACCATCATCTTGCTTCTCTTTTGAAGATTGAATTCTATCAAAACCATCTACAGTAGCTGAGCTCTTAGCTTGCTTTAACTTATGACATGAATTTTCAACAATGTTTCCTTCAGAGGCAGCCTTTCAATTTCCACAATGAATCTTTTCAGTTCAATTAACAATGCATCGGTGTTCTTTTGAACCTTTCCTTGTATAAGACATGTCATTAGTGTCCAATTGTGTTATGTGTGTTGATTTGTGAAGAGATTTTTCAGCTATGGCTTGACATCTTAGGCTCTAACTATCAATTTCTTGCTTTTTTTTCTGATGAAGAAACATGAGTGTCCTTTGGTTTCTTCACTTCATCCTTTGCATGTTGGCTTGAGTTACCATTTTTTACAACTACTACATCTATCAGCCTATTGTTCATGCCCACACACCTTTCTTGGCTCTCTTTTGATGGGATTATTTTTGACAGTTTGACCTTCTTCTTCCCATTGTCACATTTCTCATTATTTCTATTCTTTGTTCCAATATCACTATCAACATAAGCCTCCTTAGTGATTATAGGTGACATTCCTCTCCTTATTTTCATCCAGCAATTGTGTGCTCTTGCTTAGCTAACCACAATCTTCCACGACTTGACTACCCTGAAAAACTAATTTACTCTTTTTCTGTTTTACTGATCTCCAATTTTGTAAATCAGGCACGGTCTGATTAGATTGCTCATTCTAATGCCTCTGAACATTCCAACTTTGAGAGGCATTTGGAATTCCAATTTCCCCATCAGTGCCATTTAACAATAAAGGAGGTGAATTTTTTGTCTCGATCTTTTCACCAGCTCCCACTAGAAGTTCTGGATTCAGAAATGGCTATGGATTATGATCTTCCATGATGCAGTCCTCATAATCATCCATCGTTAGAAGTTTTCCATGGTGCAAATCCATCATAGAAGCCTGACTTGCATCCATTCCACTTGCAAGTAAATAAGGCTTCTGGCAAATCGTATAATCTGACATGCTCTTGGTGACTGTCTTTACTAAACCATTATTTGGAAACCCTTTGTCATCAGCTTGAAGTTCATTTGAATGATACTTCTTCAACAGACTATTATTCTCAAAATTTGCTATGTTTGCTCTGGGGCCTCCTTGATCAATATGTAAATTTGTTTGAGAAATTTCAACTAAAAGAAACTTTGTCCCTTTTAACCCATGAAAAGCACTTCCAACAAGCATTTAATCAACAAGATTATAGAAAAAGGATTTGCGTTTGACCATCAAAGCACCAACATCAATTTCTCCAAGATGAGGGAAGCATGACAAATGCCCTTTCTTGATTTTTGCTCTGAGATCATTAATTGTATCCGAGGGAGATGCTGAGAGGGCCAAATGGGTGTCCATATTAGTGTCTACAAAGATCAGAATCATCAACGTACTATGGCTGCTACGAGTCTGAGCTTCCATTCCCATTAAAAGAGGAATATTGTTCATTTCTCCCATTTCATCACCTCTTTCTCCTACAATTTCAGCTGCCCCTGTTTCGGTCAATCATTAAGCTCGCATGCATTTGGGGTTTTCGATTTATGTTCTGCTCAGAAGATCAATACAAGTGCTGGAATGCAATCATTTCAATGTTTAGGTGTCGAATTTCACATTCTTCCTTTCTCTAACTGTCCAAACCACTTCAAACAATCGCCGTTGGAAACCCTAATTCCTCATTCAGTTGTAAAAAATATGATTTCTCAGTAATTTGTTTCCCCCACAATTTTCAATATCCTTCATATCCTTCAGATTAGGAACATATTCCCAAAAAGCTCTGCGCCATTCCACCCACTGTCATCATGTACCCTATGTTGCATGTAGTCGCCACGATCTGTCTCATACGATGATCATCTACCTGTTTCAATGATAAAATTATGCAAGACACGTATCAAATGTAACAAATGATGTGATTAACACCTCAGGGACAAGACACCCAAAAAAATCGGACTGAAAAATGATGATTTTAGCATTCACGACTTTCTTGTAGCGCTCTAGTGTATTAATTTTTCTCTTGCGCTACAAGAAAGTCTAATCACATAATTTCACATCATTAGGCTACTAATAAAGTTTAAGACTTGTTTTATATGTTTAATCTTGACCTTAGTGTCATTTATGAAACCATTTAATCCATATATACCTTGTAGAACCCTTCAAGAATGAAATCTAAGCAAAATTTATAAAAGCAGGTTTAAAAATAAGAAAAATCAAAATCATGAAAATTAAAAGCTTGAACTCAAAATTAACCTTTATAAACAAAATTTCCTAGAAGCAAAAAATACTAGCAAGGTTCAAAAACATAAATAAAAGCATAAAACTAAGGAAGACAAAATCATGACTTAACACTTCCCATTAAACGGAAAGCATACAATGCAAAATAGTGAAGAAGCTACAGCTTGCATACTGTACATCCAATTCCTACCCAACAAGAGATTGTAGTCAAGGGGTGCATCAACCACCACGACCTCTATGGAAACGGTCTTCCCTCCCAAACAGACCTTAAGGGAAGGAAGGATCCCATGCGGCCTAAACGATCTCCCATCAAACGCAGTTAACATGGCAGCAGATTTAGACAACTCAGGGGAACCTAAACCCTTCCAATCACAGTGCGCTTGACGATCAGCAGCGCCTTCGTCAATCACAGTGCGATTGACGATCATGTTGAGACATTCTACATGAATCAAAAGAGACACATAGTAAGGCAACCGAGGTTGAAGTCCTGTGGTTTCAAATTTAATCACGGAAGAAGAATTATCATCATTCACACCAAGGGCAGAAAGCAAAGCCTTCCTTTGTGAAGGACAACTCTAAAGTACTTCTAGTGCAGACATCCCACAAGGAGTGTGGCCCAAATCCTTGACAACAGAATAGTTCTGGGCAGCTCGGGCATTAGGATTGTGCCCCGAATGCTTAGGGACTCCCTTAGGAATGCGAGGTGCAACTTCAGGTTTATCCATAGCTTTTTCAATATGCAAAGGATTTTCAGATGGATCGGGTTCCTTTCCTGGGTTGGGTTGTGACGAGCCATAGTCCTTCGCACGGGTCACAACCTTCGTAGCGCACACCATGTTAATGCAACCCTGACCACTACCCTCCGCCGGATTTTGATCACCACCAAATTGATCATGGGTCCGCAAGTTCATGTTTTGATTGTGGGGCAAAGGTTTAGTTAGCACAGCTAGGCCCTGCGCTAAGAATCTCGAGGCTTCATCGATACGACAGCACAAGTAAGTGAGGTGATCATCCTTACAAAACTTGCAAGGAAATTTAACCTTACATTTAGATTGCTTGTCCCCCCAGCATTACTGCCATTCTTGTCATTAGTATTAGCATTTTCATTCCTATTCCCACCCTTACGATTGTTCTTACCCTTCTTTCTATTCCTTCCGGGTTGCTGGTTACCCTTCTGGTCCGACGATTGCACCAAAAGCACACTCACCATTTGGGTGGGTTGAGACGAAGCCGTGGCTTGTCCTGAAGCAGATTGGTTGATTGACAATTGACTGACCTATTTCACAACCAAATCCGCAGGTTTAGCACTCGCACAACCAACAATGCCATCGGCATGTGGTCCAGGTTTAACTTTGGGGTCAAAACTAGAACGTGGAGCATTGGGAATGATCTAATATAACAAAATGGATTGAGCATAAATCAAATCCAGTTCTTGCACCCTAAAAATGGCTTGTTCCTCATTTTGGACTCCGGATGTAGAAACATCCTTCGCTATATAATGCAATAATGACTTAAGAAACCATTCGAGGAGGAATTCTGGCAGTATAAATGCTTTAATCAACCTCTTCTGTCTACACCACTCTTGGATATGGTCCAATATATGCGTGGCTTTATCATGCCAAAATGTCGACAAGAGTTCCATACCAACGTCGTAACGCACTGGTAGCTGGAAGTGGTTAAGAAAATTCATCGGTAAGTCATCGAACAAAGCGAATGCCCCCCTAGGTAACTCTCTATAACATTTCACAGCAGGCCCTGTAAGGGTGCATTGAAACAGCCTTAAACGGATTGAATCATGGTGTAAGGAGTTTGAAGAGCACCATAGGTGAAAGGTAGTAACATGTTCGCTTGGATCATCTCTCGGTTTGCCCTTGAATTTGGGTATGTCTAAGGGAAGCTTAGTAGGGACAGCCAGCCAAGACGATTCATAAGATACAGGATCGTTCGTCAATCTTGATAAGTCAGGAAGATTTAGCATTGCAAGGAAAGCGAGCCTAGGATGAGCAGGTCGATGCACCACTCCCTGATAGTTTTGATTCATATAGGTCTGATTACCATAACCACCATGGCCTTGACCATAGTGCCCTCCTCCCATTTGACCCATGTAGGGTGGCATGGAAGCACCATAGTGTGGTGTACCTTGACTATTCGGGGCTACAAAGCCGTAATTTGGAAATTAAGCAGGTTGTTGATGCCCATACCCATAAGGTGAAGAACCCTGTCCATACTGTGTCCCATAATAAGTTCCATAAGTCATCGCATGAGATGTCCCATGAGACACTCCGTAAGTAGGAATATACGCTCCGGAAGTAGGAATATACATTCCAGAAGTAGGAATATACGCTCCAGAAGTAGTAACATGACCTCTAGAATTATGAACACGACCTCTTGAAACAATGGTCGGTACTTGAACCTGAGACACAACTGGTCGAGTAACAGCAGTACAGACATGACTCGTAGCAACATTTCGGCCCGAAGGACCACGTGAATATGGTGGAGGGTGAACATTCGAAGAACTAGGGATAGAGGACAAAGGGACCTATGAAATTATGTATGTGTTGTTCCCTATAGTCACTCATCTTGGATCTGGTATCCTAATAGGATCACTAACCCTAGGCCTAGTTGGAATATGTGATGTAGCTTCCACCGCTGGGATGGAAGGTGCAATGTGACTTGTGCTCCCAAATATTTCCACATGGTAAGGAATGAGAGTTCCCCCAGACGTAGTGTTAGGCTCAAACTCAGACTCGACATGAAATGCCAAATCATGTGTGGGAAAACCAGACATACCATAACTACCATCACTAGTGCTCGCGGGTTCAAAATGAGTCTCATTATCTTCTGACATTCCATACCAACGATGCATCAATGGGGGATCAACACTAGAGTAAGTAGGTCTATCATGAAAAGTACCTATCTCAGAAATTATAGGACGTAACTCAGTCAAATCAGGTGAAGGATCATAGTTAGGAGTAAACTCCCCATCTTCCACTTTAATGGGAGAAGGTGGTTCAGGAATACCTTCTAGATGGTCTCCCATCGTGTGTGATTCAATGTGCGAAGAAGTTCACCTGGATTGTCTATCTCTCTCTCCCAAAGGAGGAGGATATGTAGAAGGCGGAAGTCCTACTAAACGATGAGAACAGTGAGGAGCCGCACCCAAATCCACAATGACTCAAAAAATATAAAAAACTCTCTAATTACGCAAACCCTAGGCAAGCTAACGTGCACAGAGAATACACCAATAAATTCTAAAGCCAAACACAAGCAATCAAGGGTAGGATAAGTGAGCTCCCAAATGAAGCAGATATGTCTCACCTAGGAGAGGCTTGAGACTCCCATACACAACAAGCAGAGGTATGTTACCAAGTATTGTGGCCCTCAGCTTCAATGAATAAAGCGACTATGCTTTCTGACCCCAACCTGGCCGGGACACCCACAGAATAACCCTTGCAGAGTACCCCCTCGATATCCTCGGTAAGGCCACTAAGGTCACCTCAATATAATCAATGCTCAAATGGATAGTCACAGGTGGGATTGACCATATGGGCAGGGTAGCAAAGCCCCAAACTCTAGAAAGAGCCCCCAGATACGAATACAATCCTGGAAATATCTCCAGTGCTACTCAGTTATGACTAGGGGTCATCCCAATCAATAATTGCTCACACTGCCTCATGCTTAACTCCCTTTTGAGAGGAGGATCCTGAGAAACACTGGTTATACCAAGGAATTTCACACCCTCACCTAGACAGACACATACATGTTGTTGTTTAGTGGTCTTGGATAATTTACTCACAATTAAGTATTCCAAGACCCTAAAACCTAATCTTGTTGGTGAACCTTATCAAATAAAATAGTGTAGTTCATTTTAATTAAGCGTTAATTTTAATTGGCTTTATTACTCAAAAGAGGTATATGGCCGTGCAACTAATGGTGTTATGACACACCATGAAGCAAAATGCACACCTAACAATCAATGCAAATGCATTGTGTCCATGAAAAACAGGGTATGCTACTACGTGAAATGCACAATTTTCTTCAAATGGTAAATGCAATCTTTCCTATATGAAATCCTGATTAATACTTCAAAGCAAATCTAGTGCAAGTACTATGCAAATTGCAATATCCAATGCATAATGATAATAAAATATTTTTGGATTTTTTGAAATAAAAATGAGATAGTAAAGCAAAAGAATGGTTCTACAACCCCCAAAATCTGCAAGCACAATCAAGCAGCACTCAAGCAAAGTACTAAGGTAAAATAAATCTAATGCACTAATCCCAAAATAAAAAATAAAAAATTCAATGACAAGAACATTCTTCAAAAAAGAAATTTTACCCTAAAAAAAACGTCTCTAGTCAGAAACAGAGGTGTATACTGACTCTAGCAGTATCAAAGGAGACTCATCAATCATCCAAATTCACCCAGCAACAACCAATCTTCCTCTAGAAGGAAAAACTAAGGGCATACGCGACTGTTCGCAGTAAACCCGCGTGTGTACACGGAAATAGCAGTGAAACCCGTGTATATATGCGACTATGAGTTAAAAACTTGCATACAGGAAGAAAGGCGCATAAAAATAAAGGCAAACAGACAAGTTAAGACAAACTTCACACCAATCGGAAACTACTAGGAAAACATGCCCCCAAACCCGACATAGAAATAGAGAAAAAATAGCAATTCAAAGTCATTGAATGCCGATAGAAAACCCCCAAAGGACAACTAGTAGAAACTCCCCAGCGGAGTCGCCAATTCTGTTACGGAGAGAAATTCCTATGGCTTGGGGTACCACAATAGATAGCTTGACTCCAAAAATCAATCATTTCCAATATGCAAGAGAAATCAAATATCTAACACTAAAGGATTAGACCTTGTACCTTATTCCGGACGGTTGAAGTAGATCCTCATTGAGCTTTCCAACTTCAGCTTGAATTGATGAATCACTTCCTCAACAACAAGTAAACAAGACAAGAATACTATATATTGGTGTTAGATCTACTCTAGCATATATAATCAACAATGTATAAGCATTTGAAATCATCCATGGATAAAATATTCATTCAAACATACATTATTGGGAGGGAAAAGATATTTCTATTAATATAAAATCAGAGATTACAATGAATACAACCTTTGTCGGCACGTCTGCGAATCGGATAAACTGAATCCCCCACTTGGGCCTCCACGACCTCAATCCTCCATCTCTCAATAGCAAGTTCACAAGCAAAAGGAAAGCTTGGGAAGAACACCAAAGTGCTCCAAGGGACAAAGGGATGCAGACTAAAGCACAATTTCTGGCAACAATAGACTATAATTTCTTTGCTCTCAATTCTCTTATGCCTTCAATGTATCCAAAGAGTTCCTTATATAGCTTTTCAATGGGGTAATGAAAGGTCGAATCCAAGCGATCTCAAGGCATATGGAAGGCTAGGAGACAAGTGAGTCATATCCATGTCAAGGAAAACTCCAAAAGGATTTGGATTTTGTACACATCCCGATGTATGCGGTTTTAGGGGTCAACCCACGTATATATGCGACAAAGGGGTTTAAAATTCGCGTATAGCAATTTTCACATGTTTATAGGGATGGTCTAGGAAACATCAAAGGACAAAAAATGGTCCAAGGGGTCTAAGGAGTCTGCAGAGGGATAGGGGAAGGCTATACAAGTGTGATTCACCTAGTGTGGTAAAATAAGCTATAACATGGTTGGACGTTCATTCAAATAATTTTACAAGCATGAACAAAACCAAGTTTGCTCGGCAATCTTTTCATAATGAGAAGGTTGGAAAAGAGTGTAAAGACAACCCATGGTGATCTTTTTCGTAGAGTTCTATCCCAACCCATGGCATGCTAGAAAGTGGCTCCAAGGATTTTTAGGCCAAAGGGCACTCGATATTGAAATATGCCCCAAGGGGTTGTGAACGTCGTCTTGTATCGGTCTTCCTTCTGGATCTGAATTTGGTTGTATGGAGAAACAGTCCATGAAGGAAAAGACTTAATGTCCAACACATGCGTCAATCATTTGGTCAATAAAAGAAGTTGGAAAATTTTCCTTAGGACATGCCAAATTCAAATCATAGAAGTCTATAGAGACTTGGATGGTGCCCTATTTTTTATTCACAGGAATAGGATTCAAAATCCAAGTGGTGTATGCAATGGTGTATATAAATCCAGTTGCATGGAACTTCTCTATCTCGGCTCTGACCATAGTGGCCTTTGAAGGATGAATGGGTCGTTGTTTCTAATGCACATGTGTCACATCAGGCCACATACCAATGTGATGTTCCATGATGGATGGATCCAAACCGAGCATCTCGGTGTAGGACCAAGCAAAGATGTCACAGAACTACTAAAAAAGTGCTTTGTAAGAAGCAACTTCCTCAGGGGAGCATGATGCTATAAGTGTGATTTATTAAATAACCTCCAGGTTGGTTGAGATATTGACTTTGATTGTGGGCGAAATGTTGGCCATATTTCCTTCTTCAAATGCATCGGGAGCTGGGATGGGTTTTTTGAACCAATCCACCTTGCCATGGATGAAGTCCTTAGTCTCCACTAAATATTTCTTTGATGTTGATGAAGGTTCCCCGGGGATGAAGAATGAGTGATGGTGCATGTCATCCCATGGGTATTCAGGAGAAGACAAGGATTGAAGCATCTCCTCCTCGTTGCTGAAACAACGAGTGGATAGATCAAAGGGATCATTAATGGTTGTGGAGATGGGAGGGTCAGTGGAGTTGGACACCATGTAAATGGTTATGGTGTTTGAGGAGGAAACTGATGGGTGGATCTCCTCGATGACAGTGATCTCAGACTCAAGAGATTGCTTCCGAATATCATGAAGGACAGACCAATACTCGTCCAAGTCCAAGAAATGGTGCGAATAATGGTCGTATAGACTGCAAATCGCACATGAATGGTTGTTCCTTAAAGACTTATTCTTGGTCGCTGGCATAGTTGAGATGCTGACTACTGGGATGCCTTCGCCTGTATCCATGGCATCTATATGTGTGCACAGGAAGGTGTCTCTCAACAATTATGGGTTTCATGTCCGTAGAAATCACACAATGCGCAAGGTGGGTTTGTCCAAGGCTCAGCAACTGCTTTGGTGTTTTTCCCCTAGTCCTCTTTGGAGGAGGTGGGGTTGGTGTAGGAACGGATGGTGTTTTGGGTCTGCCAGGAGGAGGGAGTGATGTCGTTGTGATAGGATGGATGGGGGTCAACACAACCTGGGGCATTAGAGGCGAGGTAGGTGGTTCGAGGTACCACACGGGAATCCCCAGTGTAAAATTTGGTATATTTAAAGTAGCCATGACAAGCTTACTCACGATGTCGGACGATTGAAAAAGGAAGGGAATTGTATGGACTGGGGATGAGCCCCAATAATTTCCTGGTGATTGCATTTGAGGTTGCAGTTGTGTTTGGGGTTGTGGTTGCAGTGTGGGTAGAATGGTGCTAGAGGAAAGAGTGCATAAATCCATTGTATCGGTT
This sequence comes from Pseudotsuga menziesii, assembly GCA_001517045.1. Classification (NCBI taxonomy): domain Eukaryota; kingdom Viridiplantae; phylum Streptophyta; class Pinopsida; order Pinales; family Pinaceae; genus Pseudotsuga; species Pseudotsuga menziesii. Next base: position 47,525 of record LPNX010054661.1, read on the forward strand.
ATCTCTGTTGGAGGAGGTAAATATGGGAAGGAAGTCATCATAGATGTGTCGACGAACAATACCGGGCCTACGGAGGACAAGAAAGGGATGGCTATGTTGTCGATAAAGGTATAAATGGTAGGGATGACATGGTCTGGTGTGGCTAACCCCTTAGGATCGTAGTAAGTTAATTGGTCCACCATCACATTCTTCCCATTGTGAGGGAATGGAATCAGGAAAAAAATGGTGGATGCCATGAATCTCATGGCATACATCTAACTACGTCCGAGGAGGAGGTTATAATCAAGTTAAGTATTGAAAATCTCTATGTCAATTAAAAATGTCTTAATGGCTAAAGATATAGGGACATTTGGAATAATTCCTTTGGATTTGGTGGAGAGACCGGGATAGGCGTGGAGGGAAATGGTGGACGGTTGGAGGGTAGGGGACCCAAGGCCCAAGTTTCTTCTAGAAAAACATCGACATGACACTCGTGGATGGCCTTTCACCAATGATACATTGATGTATGACCAAACTATAAATTGAGACTGGAATATGGAAGGTGATGGTGGATGTAATTCTTGGTTATCCTTAATACAAATCAAATGTGATCAATATGGAATCAAAGGGATCCATGGCCCCAAGTGTAGATAACAACACTTTCTGCTGTGGCAGGAACATTTTGAGTACTTCTAGAGCGGACATGGTTGTAGGAAACTGGTCCAAGTCATCAACGATACTATAATTCAAGGCATCTCTAGTAGTGGCTTTGTTGGCGAGACGCAGCATGGGAAACTATGGACCGTGTGCCACCCCATCAACGAGGGGAGTTGGAAGGTGTAGGGGCATCTTAGTAGTGCAGAGGTGGATGTTGTTGATGGGTCGATAATATTCGTGGTGGATCCATACTGGTTATGTCTAGTTTGGAGGTTCACCTCTTCGATCGACAGGGTCATCAGGTAATGGGTAACAGTCTTTGTGGGTGGAGTCACAGTGGGTGTTGTAGGAGTAGGTGGGGGTAGGGGTGTGGTTTCAACCATTCCTTGGAGTGGTAACAGGTTTTGGAGCACCATCGGTGCAGGGCCTGGTGGTGTTGGGTTGGGTTAAGCCTGTGCTTCCGTATTAGTGTCCCATTGAGCTTCATTCTGGAGAAACTATTTGACACGGTCCATATGCGAGCATTCATGAGTGTAGTGACCGTAAACGTTACATAATTTACATGGATGGTTAGTCCATAACAGAGTGGTTCATCTCAGTCGATTAGGTTGTTGGGGGTTTTGTGCCGATGGGTTAGCACCGTTGTTGTTAGGAGGATTAGGTTGTTGGCCACCTCATTGTGGTTGTTTGTTACCCTGGTTCCTTGCCCATTTTTTCTTACCCAACTCTTGTTGGTTATTGCGGGTGGGTTTGTTGGGAATTTTCTACTGAGGAAGAACTTGTCTCAATGAAGTTTGAGGAGATGGGTTACGGGACGGAGCAGATTGCATAGGTGGCACATAGTAGGTTGGAGGAGCCAGAGGGGATATAAATCCGGTCATTGGTCCTGAATACGGTTGTGCCAGTCAGGTTGACGCATGGGCATACTGACATGGTGCGGGTTGTGCATAAGAGGTTGTGGCTCCAAACTGAGCCATCATCCTTGAGTAATCGGGCATCTGGTTTGGTTGCGCACCACTAGGGGTTTTTATTAGGTGTAGTGGCATCATAAGGGGTGCCACATAGTACTGTGGGTGTTAGGAGATAGAACCCATGACACCATCCGCAGCATGGGATTCCCCCAACCCATCGTGGTGAGAGGTGTCGGCATGGGGAGTGTCTGGTATGATGGTGTACAGGTATCCAGACTAAGCGTAGATTAAATCAAATGCTTGGGCCTTTAATATGGCCTCTTCTTCAGATTGGGGACATTCATAGGCGGCATCCTTGGCTATAGGTGGTAGCAAGGTATTCAAAAACCAATATAGGAATATCCCGCCCTCAAGCTAGATCTTGCATAGGCTACGACGTCGGCGCCACTCGTGGATGTGGTCGGTGATGTGGGTAGCAGTATTTTGGCAGCAAGATAACAATATTTATACGCCTTCATCGTATCTTACAAGAATTTGGAAGTACTGAAGGAACATGAAATCTAGTGAATTGAAATTAGGGTGAGAGGTTTGAGGTAGCTTGATATACCTTTTCTGCATCACTTGTGAGTGTGTGTTGGAATAATATCAATTTGATCGAGTCGTCTACAATGTTGTTTGATGAGCACCATAGATCAAATGACATAATGTGGTTTTGGGGGCACTCACCTGCCTTTCCTTCAAACTTTGGAATGTATGAAGGGCGTTTGGTTGGCATGGGAGGCCAATGGGGTTGATGACTGGTTGGGTCATTTGTTAACCTGGTGTTGAGGCCCGAAAAATTGCAGGTAACAACAATTAGGGATTCTCCCCAGTAAACGTTCCCAACTAGCCCGCTACTATTTGGTATGGGGAATCTATCCAATTTACGGTCCGGCTACCATATGTCAAGTAACAAAATAAAGGTTTTACCGATTACAGCCCGGTCCACCATGTATATTTTTAGTTTTTTATGTTTAGGTATGATATGTGCAAGTGCCTATCTAAAAATGCATATTGATAGAGATAATGAGGAGTTTCACAATGTGATGTGCAGGTTTTTACCTCTTGTCTTAACTCTCTCGCATCTAAATCACACACAGCAAGAAACTAAAACTAACTAACTAACTAACCTATCCCTAGGGAGAAAAAGTATCAGTTATCAATGAGTAATGTGTTCTTGTGCATGCATTAAGAAAAATTACAGATAGTTGTTACTTATTTCAGAACAAATGAACATTAATAGATATATGAATAACAAGATAGCTTATTGTTTATGAAAACCTTCATTACTCACAGTGAAAATTTCACAGAATAAACTAGAGTGCATTCATAACATGAATATAGATTCAATGAGTTAGAACGATCTCACAGTTAATGGACATCAGCTGAAAATGAAATAGTTCACATTCAACTGATCCATAGCACAACATTTGAAACATTCCACCAAGTTTTCTCCAGTAGGAAACTTGTAATTCTTTATTGCAAAAGGAAATAGTTCTTCTTACAACATCTTCTCACAAATTTGTCTGGGAAAAAGTCCTTTTCTACATCTAACTCTCCTACACTTATACAAAAAAAAAACCTTTGGGCTACCCCCAAATGAATTTTGGGCTTCCCCAACGTTTCAATCCCAAATTTTGTCTTCTAGTGAGTGCTCGTGATTTATACAATATATTACATTTTAAAACAAAATTTAATAGAACACGTCATGAAGAGGGGGCCGCTTGGTCATTAATGAACGTTTCCCATGCCTGGGCCTCTGCCGCTATCGATTCTGCTCAATAATCCGTTGATCTTATTTAGATCCTGCTGATCTTAGACCCTCAGTTTCTTCTTCTCTTTTCTTCATCTCTGCTTCTTCCTTTTTCTTTCTCCTGTTCCATTTTTCAGCCAACTTTCTTCTATTTTGTATTTTAGATATGTCTTCTTTGCAGCAGCAATCACCCTGTTCTATAACAATAAAATGTATCAGTCTATTTAACTCTTCCATATGCATTCTGTAAAATAAAGTATACACAGTATTAATGCATGAAAGGAAAGCATGATAAGGAAAAGAAAATCCTGCAAGCTGGGTCTGAAAATCCTCTAAGTCTGTCTGCAGTCAAAAACACAACCCTAATAGAAAAACTCATCATTAATCCGGATTGCATTCAAGATCATCTAACTTTTCAATAAACATGAACCACACTATCAATAAGACCAATCATCAAATATGAGACCCTGTACTTTGTTCTCATCGTGAAATCCCCAAATCGATCAAAAATAAAAAACATCCGTCGCCCATGAAATAGGGTAAAAGCACACCAAATCAGCGGGAAAACCCTATCGACAGGAAAAAACACTATTGGCGAACAGAATCACTAGACATCAGGCAGATAGTGCACTAGACAGCCACAACGGTGGGCCACAAACAGACTAAGGACCCCGCAACAAAATAAAACATCGGTGAAATAAAGCACTAAACGTCGTTGTAGCAGAAATCATAACCACTATTCAATAAACACATCGACATCGGCGAGAGGAACGACTATATGTCGGATGGTTAGTTCACTAAGCAACCGCAACGATGGAAGACATACAAACTAAGGGTACTGTGGTCAAATAAAAACTATCAGCGATCGGAACAACTAACAACTAACTCATCGGAACCTTGAGACACAAAATACTCCACAGTGTCGACGAGACAAACAACAAGGCCTCCGAAACAACGGCGTCGTAGAAGGCTAAAACTCTGACCGCTTGTCGAAAAAATTCCGATAGAGAAAAAAATCATGGAAAATCAAATGGTTTGAGCAATAAAACCACAGAATCGGCAAGAATAAGAACTATCCGTCGGCACGTTCTCTATTTGCACTCTGGAACGACGGCGATATAGAAGACTAATGCCTCGATTCACACATCAATAGACTTCTGATAGTGATAAGAAAAGTCATCGAACAACCAAAAAAATGTTAAGTGCTGAGAAACAAAAATCCACAGTCAAAAGCATTGGCTAAACAAAAAGGTAGTTTTAGATCATTCAACTTCCGAAATGAAGGAAAATAGTTGACCTCAATTCAACCTCAAAAAATCCAAATTTGTAGGAGAGGAAAAATAGAGTTCAAGAATCCAAACAATCCCTGGCAAAATAAAATCTTTGGTCAACTTCTTCTTTGAGCAACAGACTATTTTGACAATAAATACCAACATGTAGAATTCTTCTAGATGTCTGGATTTCTCAAATGATGGATGTATGTACTTTAACCATTGATGATAGTCCAATTTAGGGATAATGGGAACCAAGATTTAAAAGTCTAGATAACTCTTTTGAGGCCAGGAATATGAATTTCATTTTTTACCTCTGTCTTCGGGTAGCTCCCAGCTCGGACACCACAAGGTTGTAACATATGTTAAACAGAAATATTCATTTGTTCCTCATTCCCATGCCATTTTGCACTTTTGTGCTTTTGGACTTTTTGTCTTTTCTGAGTCCTCTTGCGTGCCTTCTTTCTGAATTTTTTTATTCAGGCTCCTCTATCCATAGTGTCCTTTTCTGTGAGAGATGTATTTAATTTTCAGCTCACGGACGAAGAAGAACTTTGGCAATCTTGTACTCATATGGTTCAGTACTTTGTTTTGATACATATTGCTTTCTTAGGAGATTTTGACTCTCATTTGCCTTTTGGATTTCAATTCTTGGCATGGAGTTATTTAAATATAATATATTGTTTACCCTGCTTCCTTTCCATGGGTCTTTTGTTGTCACCCCCTAAGACATTTTTTAATGTGAGATGGATGGAGCCTCGAAATAGTATTCCAGACCTTTTGACCCTAAGTTATTTTTACAAGGATTAAGTAGGACTTCAATGTGTTCATAGCCATTTAGGAAAACTGCTAAACTAGAAGAAGTTCTTTCAAATAAATCAATAGTACATAGTCTTATAATCAAGGACTTTAGTTAATACAGAATTCTGATGAACTACATGCAACCAAAAGTTGTTCTTTTTTATTGAAATCAATCAAAATCTAACTAACAAAAAATAACATAAATCAAACAAACCAATCAATTTATTTATATACAAGATAACCAAGAAATAAAAATCAAGAAAAATAAGGTTTGAGAACTAAACCATTAACTAGTAAGTTCTCTTCCCACCACGGTAGATCTTGCAACTTGTAAGCTGAGGGGCCAAGCTTGGCTGCAATCAGAAAAGGGCCTACCCATAACTGTTGAAACTTAGTGTGCTTCCTCTTTTCATCATGCAGATGATCCCACTTAAGAACCAGATCTTTCACCTCAAATTCCTTGTTTCCATCTTTATGCTTATCAAACCACCGTTTCACTACTTCTTATTGATGCTTAAATCGTTCTTTGGCTTTGGACCTAGACTCTTCCGCCTTAAAAAGATTATAGATTCTAATCTATAGGATTTCATTATCGATACCTCTAGACTCCTGAGCTATTATGGAAGATGGTAACATAATGTTGGGAGGGAGAATAGCTTCTTTTCCACAAACAAGGGTGTATGGGGACACACCTAAGGAATTCTTGGGTGTGACTCTATCAGCCCAAAGAGCATTAGGTAACGCTAAGTGCCAACTTCTCTGATTTTCTATCATGGTTTTCTTTAGAATTCTAATCAAATTCTTATTTGTAGATTCTACCAAACCATTTCCTTGTGGGTAATAGTTTGCAACATAATGCAACTTAATTCCTCTTTCATTAGCAAATGCAGTTAATCTAATAGAAGAAAAATAAGTAGCATTATCAAAAACCAGGGAAATTGGAACCCCAAACCTGGTCATGATGTGATCTTTTAAAAAATCCATGACTGCATCTTCATTTATTTTACATAACGGAATGGGCTCGACCCATCTGGTGAAGTAGTCAGTTGCCGTCAAAATGTGTTTTTGCTGCAAGGAAGAATTTGGTTTTATCTCTCCAATGATATCAATCCCCCATTTCTTGAATGGTTCTATTATCATCACAGGATTCAATGGTCCTGCTACTTTGGATTGTCTTCCCACACACCTCTGGCAGACATCACACTTTCTGACATGGGCATGTGCATCCTTGAACAGTGTGGCCAATAGTATCCGGCTCTGAGAATCTTATGGGCTGTTGTATCTCCGGAAAAATGACCTCCAGCAGGCACATCATGTAATTCTGTTATGACCTTCTTTGCATCTTCTTTCTCTAAGCACCTGAGAAGAACTCCATCATAATTCTTTCTGAATAATACTCCATCAATGATCTAATATGAAACTGATTTAAGGCGTAATTCTCTTCATTGTTTGGAATTCCAATGTTCTGGAAAATATCCTTCCTGAAGGTAATGAACAAGTTCTCGGTACTAAGAATCTGGGGCTGTGAATAGAGGACATACATCCACCATACGTAACTCAGCTTCATTTTCCCAACTGTTTTCTTCATTGTATTTACCTTCAGCTATTAGTTTGCACAGTCCTTTCCATTTAAATATGGATGCTGGTTTGAATTCAAGGTAATATTCTTGTAAAGATGTTATCCAATTGCCTCTTCTTTCTCCTAATTCATTTTGTACAAAAAGAGATCTCACAGCTGGGTGTGGAACTATTACCTTAGTCCGGTTCTTAAGTATGTATGGTCTGAATTGCTTTAGTGCTTTGAAATATACATAAGCTTGTTTATCAACAGTTGGGTAATTCAATTCAGCTCCCTACAGACCAGTGTTCATAAATTATATGGGGTACTCATCTCCCGCATCTTCCTTCTGTGTAAGCACCACTGCCAATGAATCATCGGATGCGAAAGTGTACAAAATAAAATCTTTTTTGAAATTTGTAATTTTGAGAGATGGTGCATGAGCAATATATGTCATTATCTTACTGAATGCATTCTTTTCCACATCAGTCCATTTGAATTGTACACTTTGTTTCACCATTTGGTGCAAAGGTTTAACAATTTGAGCAAAATCTGGTACAAACCTTCACACAAAATTAATCATCCCCATGAATGATTGCATACTTTTTTTGTTATGGGGTAAAGGGATTTGTTCTATGGAATTAATCCTTTCTGGGTCTATGGAGATCCCTTTTTTAGAAACAACGTGACCCAGTAGCCTTCCTTCTATAACTGCAAACACACATTTCTTAGGATTCAGTGAGATACCATTTTTTTACAACACTAGAAAATTTGTTTTAGATGGAATGCATGTTCTTCTCTTTTGTTTGAAAATATCATGACATCATCGAGATATATCACAACACTATGGCCAATCAGACCGTGGAAATCTATATCCATGGCCCTCTGGAAAGTAGCTCCAGCATTGATGAGTCCAAAGGGCATTCTTCTGTAAGCAAAAGTTCCACACTTTGTTCTGAATGTAGTTTTAAGTCTGTCCTCTTCAGCTACTAATACTTGACTATAGCCAGAGAATCCATCTAATTATGAAAATAATTCAGTACCTGAAACCATCTGCAATATTTGTTCCATGGGTGGAACTGGATAGTTATCTTTATCTGAAGCATGATTGAGGTTTCTGGAATCTACACAGAGCCTGATTTCTCTGGATTTTTTTCTTACTGGCACCAAATTTGAAACCCATTCCGAATGTCTGACTTTGAATATAATTTTAGCATCCAACAAATTTTTCTCTTCACTCTGAATTAAAGGTTCCAGTTTTGGATGCATCTTCCTCAAATGTTGTTGATAAGGCTTGACTCCAGCTCTAATAGGGATAACATGTTGTATAATCTTTGTGTCATATGTTTTAAGCTCTTCATATGTCCAGGAAAACACATCTTTGTACTGTTTGAACAAACTAATGAACTTATTTCTCTCACCCGGAGAACAACACTTTCCCAAGTTTACATATCTAGGTTTAACTTCAGTTCCCAAATTTATCAGCTCGAATTGTAGGGACGAGCTATGAGTCTTAACATTTGCTGGCCTTCTGAATTTGTTTTCCATATCAAACATTCGCTCTAAGGTCCTACCTCCTTTATGAATAAATTTGTCGAATTTTAATTTAGCTTGGTGTTCTTCATCATCGGTTAGTATTCCTTTGAAAGTCTCATCATTCATCAAACATTCCAAAATTAGTTGATCATCATCAAAAACTCGTAGATTGGTGATCATGTCTGGAACCGAAGGCCTGAAAAGTAATTCAATAGAACATCTGTTATTTGAAGGTACAAGCCTTGCAGCTAAGGTAGCTAATAAGTCATCTGCTGCATTCTTTAGTCAAGGTATGGATACAATATTAAATGCATAAAATTTTGTAAGCAAATCCCACACTTCATTCTGGTAAGCTTTTAAATGAGGTGAAATGCAATGTATCTGATTTCGGATTTGCTTTGCAACTATTTCAGAATCCCCATACACTTTTAGATTTTTTACTTTTAGTTCAATTGCTTTTCTTAGTCCTTGAACTAGTGCTTCATATTCGGTTGTATTATTCATACATTCAAACTCTAATATACAAGAAAGAAAATGTTTATTTTTCTTTGGATCAATCAGGACACAGCCAGCTCCTGATCCTTCCAATGTTTTAGATCCATCAAAATAAAGGGCCCAAAAACTATCTACTTCTACTGGACTTGAATCAAAAACTACATCTGAAACTAAGTCTACTATTTTACAGTCAATCTCATCAGCCCGTGAAAATTGAAGGAGATCGGGTTGGGTGTCAGGTGTACCGCTGGCTTCTTCCGCTTGGTAATTTCTCGGTTCTAGTTCGATGAAGTAATTTCCTAACATAGAATTTACTGGTTCATTTTTTCCCTCCAACTGAGTAACATTGGGCTTAATTTGAGGTTCTCTTAAGATTTTTATCTGATTGGGATTCCCTTATGAGGAAACCACAGATGTGACCAATCTGATGCAAAATATCCATCTAGACTTGCTGACCAATATTGACTCAAAACAAGTCCATAAGCATCAGGTATGTCTGCTACTACAATATCGATGTATTGACATACCTTTTCATTTGAATATAAGCGAATCCGAACATTTTCCATTTCCCCAATTACTTTCACAACTGTCCTATCTAACTGAATAACCTGCCAGGTAGATGGTTTAGGTTGTCCATTGATTCTCTTGCAAACTGAAAGTGGCATAACATTGATTGATGCCCCTGAGTCTACTAAACAGTTGTGCACATTATAGTTTAAAATCTCAAAAGTTAGGAGAAATGGTGGGGTTCTAAACTTAGACTTACCTCCCACACTTGCTTCAACAACTTCTTCTTCAGGTTGGTTGTCAGTCGGAAGCTCTTCTTCTGGTGCTTCAAGTTCTTTTAACAGTTTTTCTTTCTGCTGAGGTACATTACACATTTCAAATAACAAGATATTTGCCTTAGCCTTTTTAATATCCTCCACAATATCATACCCCATCTCAGGTGCTTTGAGATTCTTCTTGACATTATCCACCTTGTCTTCAATAGGCTTAATAGGCATGTTAATTTTCTTAGGATCTCGACCTGTAATGGTAAATTTAGGTATTTTATCAGTTGTAGTGTTCTTCTATACCTTCTTCATATTTTCTTGAAGTTTCTTGATCTTCGAAAGTACGAAATTGTCTTGTTTTAACAACCCCTGTCTTTTTGTTGTCACATTGGTTTCTAATGTTTCTTCTTGTTTCAAAGAACCTTCCTCTTCTGTATCAAACAATGAGACACAGTCCCATAAAACCAGAGTATCCTCCTCATGTTTTTCTGTGGATTGATTGTCCTTTTCTTCCTCATTATCAGTTTCTGTTAGTTTGGAGTCCAATAATTGATTCATTGCCAATGTCATAGAATTTATCCATTGGGGGAATTTTTTCTCAAAATGAGGCTGCTGATGAAAGGTGAAAAAATTATCCATACCTACCTCATTTAAATTCATTGATGCAGGACTGTTTGGAGGAGGTTTAGGTTGATTGTTGTCCTCCCTCCTTTTATAGTAAGGCTTATATGCTTTATGAACTTCCTTTTATTTTTCCAAATCTATTATTCTGTTGGATAGCTTCTGCATCATCTTCACCATCCCTTCAAAATCTTGTGACCGCTCATCCTTTGCTTAGTCAGTAATAAAGGTTTCTTACCAAAAGCTTTTTCTTCCGAGTGCACAAGATAATCTTCTATGCTCTCCTTCTTAGCCTCTACCCTCTCAGCTTCTTCATAAGTTTCTGATAATGTAGGTTTGACTGACATCTTGGAAAACATGGCCAAGTCAGGCCCTAGAGCTAAAGTATAGTGTTCAATTAGAACTTTATCAGATGGTTTATCAGTTGCAGAATTTTTTTTTAGATAAGCAACAAATCTTTGAGTGAAATTATGCACTTTTTCCTTTCTTTCTTTCTTTAAATCACATAACCCTTTCATTAAAGATGCATGAGTTTTATGGACTGCATATTTACTTCTAACTGTTCTCTCAAATGTGTCCCAGTCTGTGATTGAATTTGCGGGAAGAGAAAAATACCATGAGGCTGCTACTCCTTTCAGGGTGTGTGGAAACAATCTACAGACCACATCTTCATGCTCTCCATCCTGTAGTCCTTCTATAGCCAAGTAAAAAATTTTCAAATGATCATCTACCATAATTTTTTCACTTGGGTCAAACTTAGGAAACATTTTCTCAAAATCTTATGGCAAATCATGTTAGGGAGCTGCCAAGTTCAAAGGTGACATGGCCTTCCAAGCAGGTGGTGGATTTGGTTGGTTTGCATTTACATGAGCCATGATTCTGCGTGGAGAATGAGGTGGTGAGTGAACAAGGGTATGAACAGGTGAACAGTAAGGTGTATTTGGGTCCAACTGATTCAAAGGTTGGACAACTTCCTGTAAGGCTACTTCTACCAGTTCTTCAAAATATTCTACCAACACTACGTCTTCTAATTTAGGGCAGTCTTTCTTCTGATATTATCTTTTGGGTAAGGCAGGGATAATCGGTAATCCTCCAATCTTCTTTGCATATTCCCTAGTAATTCTTCTCAAATCATCAACTACTTCATTATCGACAGAATACAGATGCTCTTTACCTTTATCTTCCAGAATTGTATTGTGAAAAAAACTTCTTTCAGAACTGTCACCGGTGGAGTAATTTCGAGAAAATGGGTTTCCTCGGCTAGCCATGCACTGGAGGCCCTCCTTCTAGTGCCAAAAATTGTTGAGGCCTGGAAAATCGTAGGTAACAAAAGTTAGGGATTCTCCCGAGTAAACGTTCCTAACTAGCCTGCTACTGTTTGGTATGGGGAATCCGTCCGGTTTACGGTCTGGCTACCATAGTTCAAGTAACAAAATAAATGTTTTACCGATTATGGCTTAGTCCACCATGTATATTTTTAGTTTTTTATGTTTAATTATGATGTGCAAGTACCTATCTAAAAATGCATATTGATAGAGATAACGAGGAGTGTCACAATGTGATGCGCAGGTTCTTACCTCTCATCTTAACTCTCTCGCAACTAAATCACACACAGCAAGAAACTAAAACTAACTAACTAAACTATCCCTAGGGAGAAAAAGTATCAGTTATCAATGAATAATGTGTTTATGTGCATGCATTAAGAAAAATTACAGATAGCTGTTACTTATTTCAAAATACATGAACATTAATAGATATATGAACAACAAGATAGCTTATTGTTTATGAAAACCTTGATTACTCACAGTGGAAATTTCACAAAATAAACTAGAGTGCATTCATAACATGAACATAGATTCAATGAGTTAGAACGATCTCATAGTTAATGGACATAAGCTGAAAACGAAATAGTTCACATTCAACTGATCCATAGCATAGCATTTGAAACATTCCACCAAGGTTTCTCCAGCAAGAAACTTGTAATTCTTTATTTGGTGTGAATGTGTGCACTTTGTGTACGAACTTGTGATTTTTTACTTTCAAGTATGCAATGAGCAAATAACACTCGTTTCCCTACAAGAAACAAGCAAAGGGCTCGTCCTAAAACAGGGTTTAAAGGTAAAAATAAATCCAGATAATGTGTAAGACAAACTATAATAATGTGTAATTTGACTATAACTTTTGTGAATCAATAGTGTGACTGCCCCACCTTTATATCCTTCAAATCCAAGAGGGAGTGTTGGGCTCTCATCAAAGTGGAAACAATTCCACCCATAGATCCTCAAGTCACACCCCAAATGCTCGGTGCTCAACAAGGAGGATGTGAATGCCATGAGACCCCCAACGGTCCCCACTCCTAGTAGCTTCCAAGGTCACTTTTTTTTTATGGAAATGAACAATAAACAAAATGGATGCCTATTTCTAAGCTTACTCAACCCCTTGTCTTATCTCAGAAGACCTCGGAGGGTGATGACTGAGTAGAGGAGGAAGCGTTGAACAAGGATGTTAATTTCCAACTGATCCATAGCATAGCATTTGAAACATTCCACCAAGGTTTCTCCAGCAAGAAACTTGTAATTCTTTATTGCAAAAGGAAATAGTTCTTCTTACAACATCTTCTCACAAATCTGTCTCGGAAAAAGTCATTTTCTACATCTAACTCTCCTATACTTATACAAACAAAAAAAACCTTTAGGCTGCCCCCAAACGACTTTTGGGCTTCCCCAACGTTTCAATCCCAAATTTTGTCTTATAGTGAATGCTCATGATTTATACAATATATTACATTTTAAAACAAAATTTAATAGAACACATCATGAAGAGGGGCCTGCTTGGTCATTAATGAACTTTTCCCACGCCTGGGCCTCTGCCACTATCGATTCTGCTCAATAATCCGTTGATCTTATTTAGATCCTGTTGATCTTAGACCCTCACTTTCTTCTTCTCTTTTCTTCATCTCTGCTTCTTCCTTTTTCTTTCTCCTGTTCCATTTTTCATCCAACTCTCTTTTGCTTTGTCTTTTAGATATGTCTTCTTTGCAGCAGCAATCACCCTATCCTATAACAATAAACTGTATCAGTCTATTTACCTCTTCCATATGCATTCTCTAAAATAAAGTATACACAATATTAATGCATGATAAGGAAAAGAAAATACTACAAGCTGGGTCTGAAAATCCTCTAAGTCCATCTATAGTTAAAAACACAACCCTAATAGAAAAACTCATCATTAATCCAAACTGCATTCAATATCATCTAACTTTTCAATAAACATGAACCACACTATCAATAATACCAATTATCAAATGTGAGACCCTGTACTATGTTCTCATTGCGAAATCCCCAAATCGATCAAAAATCAAAAACCTCCGTCACCCATGAAATAGGGTAAAAGCACACCAAATCGGTGGGAAAACCATATCGGCAGGGAAAAAAAATATCAACAGAGGGAATCACTAAACATCGGGTGGTTAGTGCACTAGACAGCCGCAACGGCGGGCCACAAATAGACTAAGGACCCCGCGACAAAATAAAACATCAGTGAAATAAAGCACTATATGCCTCCGTAGCAGAAATAGGAACCACTATTCAATAAACACATCGGCATCGGTAAGAGGAAGGGTTATATGTCAAACAGTTAGTTCACTAAGCAGCCACAACGGCAGAAGACATATAGACTAAGGGTTCTGTGGTCAAATAAAAACTGTTGGCGATCCGAACAACTAAAAACTAACTCATTGGAACCTCGAGACACGAAATAATCCGCAGTGTCGGCGAGACAAACAACAAGGCCTATGAAATAGTGATGTCGTAGAAGGCTAAAACTCCAACCGCTTGTCGAAAACATTCTGATAGTGAAAACAAAATCATCGAAAAGCAAATGGTTTGAGCAATAAAACCACGGAATCGACGAGAATAAGAACTATCCGTTGGCACGTTCTCTAGTTGCACTCCGGAACGATGGCAATATAGAAGACTAATGCCCTAATTCACACATCAACAAAATTTTGATAGCGATAAGAAAAATCATCGAACAACCAGAAAAACGTTAAGTGCTGAGAAACAAAACTCCATAGTCAAAAGCATTGGCTAGACAAAAAGGCAGTTTTAGATCATTCAACTTCTGAAATGAAGGAAAACAGTTGAACTCAATTCAACCTCAAAAAATCCAAATTTGTAGCAGAGGAAAAACAGAGTTCAGGAATCCAAACAATCCCAGGAAAAATAAAATCAAAAGGAGGGTCCAAAATTTTAACAAATTTGGGAAAAAGGTTGCAGCTGCAACACCTGGCCAAATCCAACAAGTTAAGGTGAGTGATGAATGGAATGTTAGACCCAAGGTTGGTGTGGGAGGGACTGATAATGGCGCCGGACTTTACAGGAGCATGATGAAAACCATAGATCCTCAGGTCACACCCCAAATGCACGGTGCTCAACAAGGAGGATGTGAATGCCGTGAGACCCCCAACGGTCCCCACTCCTAGTAGCTTCCAAGGTCACTTTTTTTTGATAGAAATGAACAATAAACAAAATGGATGCCTATTTCTAAGCTTACTCAACCCCTCATCTTATCTCAGAAGACCTCGGAGGGTGATGACTGAGTAGAGGAGGAAGCGTTGAACAAGGATGTTAATTTCTAGCTTTTAATAATGAAATACATAATTTAAACTTGTAAAAACTAACACATAAATAGACAGATCGCATGTAACAGTCAAATAGTGGCTAATGGGTCATTCAGACAGTCAAAATAAATGTAAAATGACTCAAAAAAATAGACAGGTATCTTCTAACTGCTGGACAGCGGCGACTGGGTCGCACAAATAGGCCACACAGCAATGACTGGGTCGCTTCTGATGCAAAAAATAGCCGCAACTGTTCCTCAAAAGCAAGTCATGCTTTTCATAGCTGAAGTCACGACCTAGGTCGCGGGTTTCGACCCGATAGCAACGACTAGGTTGCGTGTTTTAGCCTGAAAGCTGTGACGGGGGACGGAACTAGAGAAAAATAAAAAATGGTGATGGCAGTGGCCAAAAGGGGCATGTCATGGTCCCGTGCAGGCTCGGATTGGTCGCCTGAGGGTCCGATCAATGACAGTTGAGCCTTAAAATAAAGAAAAAACCTACAAAACAAGAGGATAAAAAACGATCGACCTGGTCTGGTCACCAAAACTGTAGCTAGGTTTTCACCCAAGCTTTGTGCTGAAGATCCTCCCTTTCGTCTAAGGGAGGAAGGGCAGAGTTCAAATGGATAAAGACAAGCTGCAGAAAAACAATTAGTAACACAATAAAATGCAATAAAAAACTAACTAAAATAAACAAACAATATGGCAAATATACCTTCACTTTTCTTTAAAATTGGGCCATTGTGCCCTAATTTGGATGGTACCACCTCTCCATAGGCTTGGTAGTATGGAGGGAGCCTCAACGTACAAGATGGAAAGTTGGTGGGGCAATGGAATGATTGGAAAATGAGGTGAGAATTGTGAGAGAAATGATTCTCATCGTACTCACAAAATAACAGAAAAATGGGCGAAGGAATAAGTGGTGAATCTTGTGATGGAGACCTCCCCACTATTTTATAGTTTTTCTTGTCCTTTTCTCTCTTTTAGGGTTTTGGAACCCTATTTAGAGTTGTAAGCCCTAGTTAGGGCTTTTAGCCTTTTGGGGGGGTTTTAACCCCCTTTGTGGGTGTTTAGCTCTTTTGAGGGGTTTTAAGCCTTTTTTGGGTTTTTTAAGCCCTTTTGAGGGGTTTTAGGCCCTTTTTGATATTTTTTGAGCTTTTTGAGAGACCATAAGGTTAAACCATAGTTATGGAGGTCAAAAGTGAGGGAAAAATGATATGAAAAATATGTTTGTATATGGTTTAGGTCATATAGATCTAGTTGAGCAATTTTTTGCGTTTACATATATCGTGAATACAATACTGTTGCAGATCTTTTGTCTAAGAAAGGTCTTTCCTCTCTTGAAGGTGTTATTGTATTTGAGGAAATATTTGATAGATCCTTGATCTCTAAAGGATCTGCCATTTTTTTTTTGAGTGATGCACTTTTGGCTTATGGTTTTCTTGGCCCATTGGTCTTCCTTTTATGGGTTCAAGCCTCATTTTGACATCTCTTGTAATCCTTCTGGTTGATCGATTATGTTTTCTTTATATTTGTAGTTCTATGTTGTGATGATTCCTATGGGATAACAGATGTATTTTTCTATTAGTCTAGTCATTCTCTTGTTGCATATGTTGCAGAGAGTCTCTTGATCGGAAGTATTGCTTGATATGTTTTCTACTAGACTTTTCTATGTATAAATATCTTTTTTAGTTTGATTCATCTAATGAATATAAACTATAGCTTTTTTTCTCGTGAAAAAAAATATTATCAAATAACTTGGAAATGAATAAAACAATCAATAATCTACTTATAACTGCTAAATTTAACTAAGTGATATTGATTTGAAAGTCCATCCGTGATATTGATGTTATTTTGAAAAGAAGAAAGACACTTGCTCTCATTCTCTAAGCTAAATATATATTAAAGTAATCAACTACAATTTGTCATAGGAAACTCACATATGTTTTGTTAGGATCATTTCGTTAGTCAATTGGAAAACAAAGAATGAATGGAAAAATGAACATTGATTTGTAGTTTGATGTGATTTTTGAATCACATAATCATGACTAACTCCTCATATTTTTTTCACCTAAAAAAAAAAAGTTTTCTTGCTATGCAATATTGAATCAAAGAAAAGAAAGTCATTACATCCAAAGTATATGAAGTCTCCCAGATATATATGTATATATCTCTCAATACAAGAAGTTCATCAACTGAAAACAATTAGTTACAAACACAGTCAAGAAAAAGCCACAAAAGTTTTTACTAACCAAATATGCTATATAAGGCCTAAAATTCTTGACAAAACTAATCAAAAGGAAAGATGTAGTATCCAACAATGTAACAACTCAAAGAAATAATCCTCATTCTGAAAATTTTCTCTTATATATATAGCCAATATTTAACTTATAAAATCATAAAAACTAAAAGGATCATTCAACAAATTGAGAAAAATAGAGTTTAATCAAAGGTAGATGCTATCTCATTCTTAGTTAATTATTGTTTAATATTTAGGTTCTAGTCACAAATCTTGAAAATGAAGGGATTCAAGACCTAAATCGTTTAATCACACCTAAACTAGTGTTGAAGTTTTATCTCCAGAATTGGGTACATAAAATTACTTGTTATTATGTCTTGCCAAGCGAATATTACAAAATCACAACATTTAAGTTTATGATATCCGTGATCCCCTTGCATTTTATGTCACTAATTTATAATGTTCAAGGCATAAATGACATGATTTCTCCATTTTTTTTATTGGTATTTTATACTATTTGTTTGGATTTTTCCCTTTTGGATGTTTCTCAATGGAAGGCTCTCGACTACTTCGCACAAGCAACAACAAAATAATTTAAAAATAATTTAATAATAATTTATTTATATTATTTTTTAATAAAAAATTTACTATAAAAATGTGTAAGGGAAATTACATATGGGTAACTTGGGAAATTACGTAACAAGTTCACAGTGTTACACAGACTAAGAAAAAGAATATATATAAATAGATTACTTGCTACATTTGACTTGTTTAACTCCTTCATATTTGAACAACAATATAGATAAATCACTTGCTACATTTAATTTGTTTAATTCCTACACATTTGAAAACAAACCGTTGTCATATAATTTAGCCATGCAACTTGACTTGTCATATAATTTAGCTAAGCAACTCGACTTTTTTCAGAGAAAAAAAAGTTCTATCTTTTTATTGATAAAGGATCTGTTACATATCATTGGTGACTCGGCCATCCGAATTCAAACCAATACTCAGATAGTTTGCAAACAAACTAAGTTGTCTACTCTCAGCTATAGATTCCCATCGCACCAGCCAGAGAATTTTATAATCTAAAACCTCCATGACGCTCTATCATATTATATAATAACCATAATGTTGCCCATAAAACCAGTGACATAAAACTATGGCTGACCAGAGAAAAGATTTTTCGAATCTTCATGGATCAGCTCACCCTTCATGAATTCTTGTATGATCAGTGTTCTAGCATTGAGCTCCAACGCATTCTTCGATAAACGATCCACCAGTTGAAAGTAGTGAAACCGTGGACCATATCATCAATCCTCCTGCACCAATGCTCAAGATTTATCACGTTGAGTCTGCATTTCCCTTTAATTTGGTTGATGACCATCAAAGAATCTCCATAAACAGTGATTCCAAGGATTCCCATATGACAAGCGATGTGTAGTAAACTATAAAGTGCAAGTAACTCTGATCTGGAATTCGTGGAGCGGCCACATCCCAACCTGATTAAGAACAAGTGCTCTTGACTGATATAAAAAACCGCACCAGCACCCCCTGCTGTAGAAGTAGCAGCACCGTCAAAGTAGCCAGTGGCAGCAACAACAGGTGGTCCATATCCGATACCGTGTGTCTTAAATCTCTTATTCTCTACACGATATGTAGCAACTAGGTAGAGCCGCAACAGCAGCATCAACAGGTGGTCCCTCTCCGATGTCGCGTGTCTTAAATCTCCTATTCTCTGCAGGATATGTAGAGTCGTGGACTGAACCGAAGGAGTTTTACCGGAGAAAATCCACGCGTTCCGGCAAAGCCAAACGGCCTAGATGCAAAACTATAACAAGTAGCCCGGAAAATGAAAAAGTTTGCTATGAGACGTTTATGCAAACTGGTGCAAGCAACTTGACTTGAAAAGGTTAATGGTAAAAAAATTTGGAGAATCCCTAAGCTTGGTTGGATGCCATAACTTCAAAAAAAATTATAGATTCATATTTAGCCTATTCAACTCATGATTGAAACCCATTCACAAATGCATGTGATGATGCACAAAAAAAGGCCACACATGTTCAAAGGTGAAAGTATAATTCCTTTCATTTTTTTTGTCTTTTACACATGAGTTGAGTCTCAACTAAAAGGTAATTTGTTCTCGTTGTGCGAAAGAGGGGTATTTATATAGTCCAGTAGGGGGAGAGGTGTAACTCCTTCCGTGCTCATCTTAAAGTTGATACGTGTCTTTGTTAAAAAACAATAAAATATTATAAAATAATAACATATTGGTTCAAATTAGAGTTAAAGCATTTACAAAGACATATATAAAAAAAAACACAAATGAGATAAATTAGAGATGTGTAAGTCCTTTCCTGTTCATCCAAGAGTTAACAAATGTCCTTTTAAAAATGCACACACACACACACACACATATATATTATAACATGTCAACTCAAATTAGACTTAAAACATTTACAACGGCATAAATATATAAAATTACACAAATTAGAAAATTAAAAATTTTCCTCAACATTTACACTTTAAAAACAGGTTTGGATCTTAAGAGATTTGATCCCTAGATCCTTTTTAAGATGGATCTATGTTGGTATTAATGGAATCTCTCGCTTTAAGTAGGATAATCAAGTGTCTAATTTTATGTTAAATTTAAAGTTGTTCGTTTTAGCTTTCTCTTGTAGGTTGGATGGTTGGGGAAGTTTGTTGTGGCTCTCTTCATCCAAGTTCAAAACCCATGACCATATATACATAACACTTACAAAAGTGTCAAAAAAATTTTAAAAAGTGACAATAAGCTCTTCATCCTTGTATGTTCGAATATATATCCACTTCCAAATATTTATCATCTTGCTTTGAAAGGGATTTTCAAAAATCAATATTTTGGA